>JAAAKL020006684.1:0-17724 GCA_010016065.2 Carybdea cf. marsupialis auct. non (Linnaeus, 1758) | reverse complement strand
AAGATAATTATCTCGAATGTTGTAATGATGTATATTGGGATCAACCTATCAATTACCGGACGAAAGGCTGTTTCTCTCCAATTCGAAAGAAATTTGACCTGTCAGTTACGGACTCCCTGAGAGGCATCACTCTTACCTACATCGATGCCAATATCTATAACACTATACTTCGAAATAGAATCCAACCAGGAGTGACAAAGATTTTACTTATCAATCAAAATGAATTCAGGCCTAAAAGATCCACCCAGGGACAGGTTCTCACCGTTCGGAGATAACTGGAGGGTGTCAGAGCTAAAACCCTGCAAGCAACTATCATATTTGTTTACTTCTCCTAATCCGTCGACTATTTCCACAGATTGGCTAAAATACGTAAATCATATGGGATATCAACAGAAACAATTGAGGCTATCTTTATGCTTTATAAAAAACATTCGATCTCCGTGAAGCCGATACAACCTCTTCAGAATCAAAGCAAGTGTAATACAGGGTGACACTCTTGCCTCCCTCCTTTTCACCATTGGCTTAGATTACGTTTTGCGAACATCAGTTGATCAGGAACCACGAATTAGGCTTCACTCTATATGGAGCCTGAGGAAGATGGCACCCGGGTGAAGTAGTAAGGTTGGTTATGCAGAAGATTTTGTACTTTTTCAGACAATTTTTTTATGATAAGAAAGTGTTACATACGCTAGAGCAATCAGCAGCACCAGTAAGCTTGTACGTGAACTCAGAAGTCATAAATATAAATAAACAGAAGTTGTCAAGGCAATGAACGATAAACCACTCAAGATTGTAAATAGGTTTACATACCTTGGAAATAGAGAAGAGAAGAGCTCTATGTTAACATACCATGGGTATCAACCGTAGTAAAATACAGACGTGGTAGATTTGCTGGGCATTGCTACAGAAGCAAAAATAAGCTTATCAGCAAAGTAATTTTATGGAAACCCAGATATGGCTACTACGCTGTTGGACGGATATGTGTGACCTACAGTGACCATGTTTCCTGAGTTGTTGGCACACCAGCTGAGGACCTTGCTACTCTGATGTTGGATTGATAAGCCTATAGAGATAGAGTGGAATGGGCCGGGGCAGCCCGCCCAATCCAGTAAGCTGCGAAATGGATACCTCATGGTATTACCTGTCCTTCAAAGGCTTGGTCTGAAGTGGGTACAAGTTTCAATGATCGGGGGTGACCCTCCTTTAAGAGCATATGTTGATTTGGGGGTGGAGGATGTCTGATTCACTTAACTTTCCAGTCCTCTGCCAAAGAATATACAGACAGACACTATGCAATTTCCAAGTTTTTATTCAGTACCTAATCCTGATTTCGTTTCCAAGTCCATTGATGAGTCCTAGGTAAAGAGATACCTTTCATTCAATTGCCTGCATGAGCTCCACCAATCAGCTTACAAAGAATGCGTCTGTGTAGAGACCAATCTCATTTAGGTTCAAGACGATCATTATATTTCTATCGACGATGATGATTCTTCTCTCTTTACTCGATGTATCTGCAGCAATATATACTCTTAACATAGAGTATTACTTAAAAGGTGTTCTTGCAGGTTAGGCGTCGAAGGTACCGTTCTAAAATGGTTTAAGCCATATCTCACTGAGTACAAACAGTTTGTCTATATCCAACAGTCAATGTCAGAAATGAAAGACCGTCAATGTGGATGCCCCGAAAGATTCGACCTTGTACTACTACTGTGCCTTTCCTACACCTATTGGTAACGTGCTAAGAAAGCACAAATTTGCCTTCGTTTGAATACTGACGATGTTTAGTTGTATGTCACGTTCAGATCTTAAGCAGTACATTGAATGCATGCCGAAAAGAAGACTGAAATGCTGCAGCTTAGTTCTAAACTTCAGACAGTCGACCATGTCGGAGATATAATGATCGGGTAAGAAATATCGGGGTTGTAGTTGATGAATCTATTATATTAACCGAGTAATTGAGGAACATTGACAAAGCCTTTTTTTATCAGTTAAGAAACATTTTAAAAGTAAGGAAATATCTCGACAGTAAAACACCAAACCTTCTTAGCCATGCCGTAGTAGTAAGTAGATTGGATAATTCAAATGGTGTTTATCTCGGTCTTGCCATATCTACGATGAAAGAACCGCAGTGCATTCAACTTGCGCCTGCTGGACATCAAGGCGGCAAGCGGAAGTTTGATACGCCAATTTTATTAGAACTACATTGGCTACTGATTCCCTATAGTGTAAAGATTAATTTCATTTTTATTACTTTTTAAGCCTCAATGGCTTGACGCTGGCATGTTTAAGAAATATTCAAAACTCTTTACGTGCCATCGAGAAGTTCAAGATCGTCTTCTCAGTACCTCTTTAGGCTCCCTGCATAGAAATTTAAGTCTTAATGATTCAAGAGATCTTTCTTAAGGGGTCCATTCCTTTGAAATGCCCTTAAATATAATGTACGTTGTTCCGCATCCAATGACATTTTCCAGCGTCAATTCATAACATATACGTAACCTTCTATATGGTACATGAGATGTTATTTTGATTGTAGTTCTTTATGAAAAATTGTAGGTATTTAGGAAATTGTATTGTTATGCGCTTGGGATCACCTTTTGTAAATGTACTTTATAAAAAAGATGTTATGATATGTTAATCATCGTGTGGGAGGAGCGCCGCCGCCTTTTGGAGATCATGTTTTCACCTTTATTGCCAGAGTAGCTATCTGCTGCCTGGGCAATTGCTCTACGCTTCCTATCGTTTAAATTTTCCTTACCTGTTTTCTACTCGGGAGCGCCCCTGTTCAAGGTGGCGGAAGTAAATAATCCCCGATGGCGGGCCTCAAAGACTGTATTCGAGCAGTCGATCCTAAAGTTACTGGCTGATCCTTAACTTGCTATAACTGCACTTTATTTAGCTAAATTTTCTGAAGTTGAGTATGAGATCTTACAGACTGGGGTGAAACATCGCCATTGGTACGGCACGTAGCATGCTGTTTGGAAACAAACATGCATAAACGCGAGGAAGTACCTTGAAAAATTGTATAAACGTTTGTGCCTCTTGCAAGCCGTTCAAGGATTGGATCAGACCATTGCTTTACATCTACCAACGCCTACTTGTTTCTCGGAAATTTAGCCAAAATCGTAGTGGGCCTAGATGTTTTCTCTACTAACTACTAGGAGTAAGATGTCCATGTATTTACTCTACCATTACTGAAAGTTGTGGCAAAGAGTCAACACAAGCACGTTTAGCTTGGAAAATTGTATAAGTATTTGATAAGAAACAAGAGGATTTGAGTTCATATATGCGGATTGAACCATAATATCTCAGTTTGCAGAATCATAAATCGTTATAGGGGCTGTAAAAATATATGATATGCTAATATATATAAAAATTTGTGTAATGGTAACAAAAATCCCTCTTTATTTCAACATTATCTTAGGCATATAATATTTAGCACATACAAACTAAACTCAAAGCAAAAAAGCTAGACACATGTTCACTTTCTCGTATTCCTTATGCAACCTGTATTGGCAACTCTAGTGACAGCAGATATACTGCCGCCATTATTCTGCTGACACCTAAACATCAAGGAGTGAAAAGCTTATCACTCGCCACTTACGATTTCAACCTGAAAGCACCAATTCCAGTCGCATTTCATACTCGGCATCCGCGACGTACCAATTGCAACGTGCCATTTCGGTTTGTAAGCCCCCTAAATGGACGGACAGGTGGACAAATTGTCCAGGACAATTGTTGCGCAATGCTATAAAGCAAAAAATTCATCTCCGGCCACATGAATTCTATTCTTCAGCGATATCCTTTAGCTAACTTTTTGGTTTTTGGTACCTTTAATGCTCATCACTCATTTTTTAGTGGTTGATATATTTGAGAGGGACAGGGTTGACTGGTGAAAGTTATTACAACTTTCTATAGTACTCTCTTACCTTATTAGTACCATCTCCAGCTCGCATTCACTAGACAGATGATCAGGATCCTCATCTACGTGACCGTTTTCTTACTTCTAATCCTGGAATCTTCTAGGCTAAATCTTTATCTTCTCTTTGAGGATCAGACCATGCCGTTGTTACTGTGACTGTGAATTTAATACAACCATTCAGAAGGATGCTCCACTTCTCCGAAAAACCATTGGAATGTCATTCGGAACTACTTAAGAGATGATGCGTGGTCATCACTGTCTTTTGAGACAAAATGCAAAGCGGCCTCTCATTTCTGTGATTGGATTCATGGAGGTATTAATGCATTTGCTCCACATAGGCAATTCTTGGTGAGACCCCATTTTTCTCAATGTTTGGCTGCCATAATCCACAGAAAACCCTTTTTTTCGTCAATATCAGCATGTGCAGGCTATCTTGGCTAAAGTATTGCTTAGAGAAACCAGTAATAGGTGCAAGATGATTATAGAGCAGGAAAAAGCAGAAATGGAACAGAAAAGGCAAACTGTTTCTATTACGAAACTTGGATCTCGTTACTTTTGAAGAATTCATAACAGCATTTTGAATAAGAGAAAGCCTGTTATTCCTCCCTGGTTCAATGAACTTAAGGTCAACATCCTCTTCAGACAAAGCTCAGCTGCTTGGTAAAATATTTGCCTATGACATTCCACATGGCACAGATTTTTCTCTGAGATAGGTCTGTATGACTCCTAGGCCAGTTCTGATGTGATGTCTATCCTATCTAAGCTTCACTTTGCTAAGGCTGCGGGATCAGATATGGTTCCTTTTGATCTTCTAAAAAATTGTGCTCGTAAAATCTTCTCAATTTTGTACCAACTTTTTTATCTCTACATGTTGGAGGACTGCACTAGTTGTTTCTGCGTTTAAGAATAACGGGGAAAGATAATCTCCTAGGACAGATCGCCCCATTAGCCTTCTACCTGTTGTCAGGAAGGTATTTGAAAGGTTAATAACTATGGAACTGGTGGCTTACCATAGAGGATATGCCTTTTCTCTGATGTTCAGTGTGGTTTTTGTTCTTCTAAATCTACTGCTGATCATCTCATCATGGTAACTGAGGGAATCTATAGTAATTTGGATATATCCGGTTGCTCCCAGGCAAACTGATCTATCCAAACTAAATTCTCTAGACATTTACAAGGTTATTAATAAGGTTTGACACGCTGCTTTTTAAATAAACTTAACAGCGTATGACATTGGTAATGACATTTCCAGGATCATTTCATCATTTCTAAGTGACCAAAATATTTCAGTAGTTTTAGATGGTGACTCGTCAAATTCGTTTTATGTAAATGCTCAAGTCCCTTAAAGTTCTATTTTGGGCCCCACACTTTTTCTCATTTTTATCAATGATCTATCTGACTTTGCGTTGTGTCAGCTTCCAATATATTCTGATGATACTACTTGATATTCTAATAGTAGCAGAGCATCACAAAATCCCAGACCAGGAAAGAATGGCTGCAGAACTTACATCTGACTTAAACACCGTTGTAGAGTAGGGTAGAAGGTGGCAAGTGACTTTCAATGCAGGAAAGACTCAGCTGGTATCTTTTGAAAGATCTCAGAAATCCTTTTAAAGGTGCTTCTTAGCACGAATGGCTTTGTCCTTGAGTAGCTGTCATCCGTGAAACTCCTCGGCATTTCTTTTACTTGAAGGCTATACTGGGGGCCTTGCCTGACTAACGTAGCTAAGTCTGTCGTAAGGAAAGTTGGGGCTCTTTTTCAATCTATGATCCTTCTGTCACATGATGTTGTGTTGTATCTGTATTTGGGTAATGATCAGGCCTTTAACGGAGTATTGTTGTCATCTTTGGACTGGTGCACCAAAATGGTATCTTAACATATTTGAACCACTCCAAAAACGAATCTCTGGTGCAGTTGGCCCTTAACTGGCTGGCCCTGAACTGGCCCGCACCCTTTAAATTTCTGTCTCATCGTAGAGATGTTGCATCTTTAAGTCTTTAAGTCTACAGGTACTACTTTGGTAGGTATTCTTCTGAGTTGGCTGAGTTGGTTCCTCTTCCCCTCATCAGGTCAGGGCTCACTCGATATGCTGAATCTATGCATAACATCTCTTTCCATTCCTACAACATAAATAAATTTCTTTACTGAGGTTTTCTTCCGTAGGACTGCCAAAATCTTGAACTTACTGTCTTCAGACAGCTTTCCGCTTACTTATGATCTTGAAAATTTTAAATCGAATGTCAACCGCCATCTTCCTGGAAATCTTTGATTTCATGTCTGTTATTGCATCTATTTTTCAGCTTACTTTTTATTCCTACTCCTACTCTGCCTTGCATTGAGCGAAAGCTTTACAAAAACCCCATTGTTCATTGCTTTGTGTTCTACCTTACAAAGCATGCCCAGGGCTACAGGCATCCTCATCAACATTTTTTCAATACACTATGATCGTCAGTTTTACTTTATACCTGCCGTAGCACAGCATCGTAAATCTCCACTACCTGTACAAAATTCGACTAGTCACACCCTCATGCAACCTTCTAAATTGTTACTTTTGTGTGATTCACGAGGTCTATCTCGCAAGACGCTATGTAACCCCTGGATATGTGTCCGTTTAATTAAACTATGCTGTGTATAACCAAATGATCGCCCGAAGGCATTATCTGCCAAATACACGTATTGTATAACCTATATGCGATTTTCACTGCCTGAGGAGAATGAGACTATAGTCATAGCCCTTTGTATTTTAGGATGAAGTCAAACGAATTGTTCAACAATATCCAATCAACGATACAAAAGATTATATAAGACCTGAAGTTCTAAAATTATATCATTCGAGAGCTTAATTTATATCTTGTAGATCAAGAAAGAGTCCTCGTCGTTGACAAGTTGAGAGCGATATCGTTTAGAGTTTGTTTTTTGCATTGATTCCTTTGCGTGACTTGTGAATCAAAGCAGTCGTAAGATTATAAGATAACAGGAAAATAATGAGCACCGGTTTTCGGAAACTATGCTAGAATTCTTAACAATTGACATTTGTCGATAGCAAAATATGAATTCAAAGCGGAATTCTTATCGGTTTTCACTCATAAAAAGGACACCTACTGGAACTTCCGAAGGAAAATCTACTTTGCAATAAAACTTCTCCGTATGAAGTACATCGTTACTATCCTTCAAAGAAGTTAATTTTCTAAGAAATTCGTGGTATTTGCAAGAAGACTATACCAGTAATCTATACGAAAACCGCTTAAATGACAGCGCCATTTACACTTTAATGTAACATAAAATGCATCAAACTTCATAGTCATCTGATGAAGAAGATTGTGGGGAGAATGCAAAAAGGAATGCACTTTTATTATAAACCGACAATTATCAACTACCTTAAATGGGTGCCACTTAGTTCTGGTTGTACGTTGCACCACTGTATACAAACAGAAATGTTTTGAACTCCTAATTTGTTTATCATAAGTAAAGCACATAAAGTGAAAGTTACCGAGGAAGTGTGACTGGTAAGGATTGTAATTGAAACAATCTGAGCCCATACGCTCTTTACCTATAAGATCTCCTACAATCAAGTAAAAGTGTTCCACCAACCAATTGCTATGACCAGTGTCTGGAGCCAAGTGTAGCAAAATGAACACGTTTCTCAACGCAGTTAGAAAGCTTTGTCCCAAGAATGATAATAAGTTTGCTAAGCTGCAACTGCAAAAATGACAAAATGGCGCTGTCAAACAATCTGTTAGCATGGAGTTGGCATTTATGGTTGACAGGCTTTTTTGTGTGGCATACTCTATCTCCAGTGTAGCCTATTGCCCAGCCAGAGTAAGCAGTGTCCTGGGGAGGGAGCACATTTACAGGTGTGATCTCCCGTTGCATTCTCCAACCGACAGTTTTTTATATCGGGCTAGGAGGTATTCGAACTCACAACCTGTAGCATGTGAGACGGATTCCTTAACCACTAGACCACGGCGGCAATGACAGGCTATAGAAGACTGATAAAAATAAAGTCTAAATTTCCATTTTCGTTATTGTGCATATTTTAACTTCACATTACTATGGTTATAGAAAAAATGCTGTTAAAACAGAAAGGGGCGAAGTGCATTTTCAGTCCTCTTTTGAAATACTGTATATAGTTCAAGACTGTTTGAAAATTGACAAAGGTTGAATAGACTAAGGGAAACTGGACAGTTTCAACAAATACAGTTCTGAAAAGTACATGGTAAGTCTGCCGAAGCAATAATCGAGGATACAGTCATGAAAAAGAGAAATTGTGGTGGAACCTGGAAATACAAGAAAAAATATAACAAGTACAGAAGCTTTGCAAGCAGAAAATAATAAGTAATCAAAAATAGAAGAGGACTGCTACTTCAGTATACAGGGGAAAACGTTAAGATGACGGTTTGAAAAAACGGCAAGAAACGATGAGTACGAAAGCAAGAGAGAATATAGTAGGCAGGAATTCTAAAGCAAAGAGTCAAAAGAGCAACAAGGCATTTGCGAGTATGGATAGCAATAAAAAATGTCAGAATAACACCAATAGGGAGAGAAGAAATCCCTTCACAGACATTTGTCATACGTTTCTAAACATGCAGAGCTGAAGGAATTATTTGAAAGTTAATTTTAATCCACAGCGCACAGCATCAAAATAAATTTACGAAGATCCTTAAAAGACTTTATTAGCATGGTCAATAGTGGTGTTCCTTTATCCACTGCTTTCGTTGGAAACTTTTTTTAGCAGACCAACTCCTCTGCCACTCACTTCCGCTTTTAAATTAATTTTTTTTCTGGTCATATTAAAGATTCTTGCTCATAAGAAACTATTTTTGCGAAAGTCCCACTTTTTACTTACTTACTTACTTTTTGAACCAAATACAACCGTTCTTGTAATTACTAAATTCACTTGCTGATGAGTTAGTAATTCTCACCATGCTGAGTACCCAGGAAACACTTAGATGGCGTTGGGCTGTGCTTAAGTTTGACATGGATATGCCGAGAGGACATATCTTCGTCACTAGATATTTTATTGCCTAGATTTGGTTGGTTAATATTTTTAGTTTTTCCTCTTTGTAATAGTTAAATTAGAGTATGTTTTATTGTAAAGTTAGATGCAGACGCAGACGCAGACGCAGACGCAGACGCAGACGCAGACGCAAATGGTGATGGTGATTGTATGTTGGAGTTTATCATGTGGAGATCAGATAAGGAAATTTAACTGCTGACTCTTGGATCGTGTTTTATACAAATATCTTAAACTAGCGAGAGTTGCGGCATGAAGTTGCGATAGTATACATACAAATAATGACAACGAGAACAAATAATATAATAAAGTCAATATTAATCTAACAGAGTGTTAAATTAATCACCACGTTGATTTAAATATTAACAGATGCATCCATTTAATTGTAAGAAAGTTCATTTTTAACAAGCATTGAAATATTATTAGTGCATTATCCTACATTTAAATAACAGAGAAAAATATTGCAAGAAGGTATACATTTATATTTACTGTTACTTCAAAATTCGTTTCTACTTTATTAATAAACTTGTTTATACGTACGTTTCCTACAGTCAAGGTTGCTGAGCCATTCAGAGATCAATAGTTTATTAGTGACAGTCACTTGATTGATGCTCAATATAGCCGAGGACACAGAAATTAAGGGGATAGAGGAAGGCACAAATATTAGGAAGAAACTCGCGCAATTTTAGTGGCAAAGCAGATTTTATTCCTATTCCCTCAAATGCAGTGGCCCCCAATCTTCTACAAGCAAAGACACCATTTACTAACTTTGAAAGGCTTTACAACCCAAATAAGAACCTTTTCGTAGAGTAGGTCTAAGAGTCCTTCCGTTTCGTCCTATCTATGGGCCCAAGGGCAGAACGTTCAGTCAGACGTTTCAACTGAAACCGGAGCATTTCAGACTTATTCCTTTGTCTATCTTGATTGATGCCTTCTGGGTAAAAAGCTCTTCACTTTGCACATTTTACCCATAGAACTAATCTATAAAAACATTCATGAATTGTTTAATACCCTCTTCCTAAGTAAAAATACATAGGCATCTACTGAATCAAAAGTCGTATCCGTTTGCAAGGACGAGGTGAACAGGAGAAAGTGTAAATGCGTCTGAGGAAGCTTTTTGAATCCCTGGGCGTACTTTCTGTTTCACATTGTAACCCTGTGAAAACCTATGAACCTAGACTATGTCATTCTGCTTCTCGCGACACCACCTGATAGACGCCGCGATCCAATTTAAGTGCTCGACCCACAGCCTGGGAACTACTACTCAAATGGATAAACCTATTATTTTATGTGCAATATTAACGTGCGGACAGTAAACGTCCATTATCAGGGTCCCTAGAGGCTTAGGAACGGGCACTTGACACATTATTTGAGGAAGTGGGCCCAACGCAAATTCTGACCTATAAACAACAGCATCGCCATTGTTTTGCAAAATTGAGAACTCATTCCAAAATAGACGTAATTAGCGAATAGGCAATTACATACTAATATGGAAATTGGTCTGTTACCTAAAGAATTCCAGTATTTTTTGATAAATTGCAAACTCTGTTTTGTTTCTAAAGAAAATTTATTTGGAGTTGACATCCAGCTCGTCCCCTTCAAGTGTCCGGCATTCTTAAGCCTTACGATATAAAGAATAGTTGCAAGTTGAATAGACAATCCCGACCATAACGGTTTTTTCTTTTTTTCAAGGAATGGTAACCTAATTCGTTCCTCGGTATGATGAAGGTGAGATTACTCATTTATGAGTAAATAGTACGATTCTAAGTTTTCCTATTCACGACAAAACTACAACTCTTCCAATGTCTACTTGAGTCCTTACGAGAAAGCATGTCTTCCTGACCAGCCTTGGGTACTGTAATACCCCATTCAGACAAATGCAAATCCTATTCTTTAAGCTGCCTGCAAGAGCAATAATCCAGATGATGTCTGGAATGTTAATGTAGAAACAGGAGCCCGTCAAAGTGCGGAGGGAAAGTAGTAACATTGCAAATCAAAAAAGTTTGCAAATAGTAAGAGTTGACTCCAATCATCTAAAAACAACTATTGATCAGGCAGTTTCCAGAACTACCTGACCTGTAGTGTATATATTCGTTAGACTAGAGGTGTTTGAATTTCAAAATTCTTTTGTCAAATCTGTGTTGTTATTCTTTGGTTCGTTACGTAAGGAACCAAAATCAAATAGTAAGGTTTTCTTAGAGAGATTTACAAAGTAGAAAGCTGATATCTTGATGTTGGAAAAGGGCAACAATCCCAATGTTGGCCATTGACGTTCTTACTAGTAGGGCAGCACGAAAAATGATACTTTTTTCAACATTTCAAAATTTTCAAAATCACAACGTCACACTTTCCCTCCGCATTACCACAACTATTTAAATCAGTTATGGAAAAAACTGACGAATAATAGCAACTCCTTTTAAGTACTATTGATCACTTTAACTGTATTTGTAGCATGAATTAAAAAAAACAGGCCCTGCCCCCCCCCCCCCCCTTGCAACCCATGTATTTTTGCTTTTACTTCGATATTGAAAGTAGTTGCTCATACAACGTCTTCTTTAGACAATAGGCATTATTTATTGACTTCCAACTTAAATATTGTTTAAGCTTTAAACGGCATCGCAAAACCAAATTTAGGCATTGTACTGTTAAACCAGTAACTATAGTGGAGTGGGTCGCAAGAACTGAGCAAATGTGGCAAAGGTGCTGTCAACTACGCCAATACTGATGGTCTTGATGGTGGTTGTAATGATGATGATAGCGGTAACGCAAATGACACCAGCTTTAATAATAACGACAGTGACACTGATAATGACAATACCACCGTCAATGTAGATGGCATTGGCAATGAAAATGGCAATGTTAAAGCAGTGGTACTACTAATGGCAGCGGTAATGGCAATGGCAATACCACTGCCAGTGACACTGCCACTACCAAATACACTGTCACTGATACTGACACTGACTGTTGCTACGACAAAGACAACAGCAACTGCAATGACAATTACGATGAAAATAATTTAATTGATGGTAGTGACGATAATGATGATGTTCTCCCTCTTCCCAAAAAGGATTAGTACAAAAGGAGATATTTATATCAGGGGTAGTTGACTTACTTGTCAATATAACAGTCTCCTAAGCAGACAAACAAAGGTCAGCAATGTTTCTTCTAGTTACTGTACAGACCGCTCTTGCTTTTGTCCATTTACTGATCAGTGTTAGTTAACTTTTCCATGTTTTTCCATCGTTGATTATCAGTATATAAACTTCAAACTTGTAGCATGCCATTTCGACTCAGGCGTTCAGAATCCATACAATACTTTGACTGCGCAGGTAGCGTTTGGGTGGAGATAACAGATGTAAGCAGGACAAACTTTAGAAAGCAAGTTAAAGACAAAATAGATTAGATCAATAATGAAGGAAATGAAGTCTTTGAACATTGTTACTCAGTGGCAATTTTAGGGGATTGTTAGGCAGGCTCCACACTTCAATTCTCTGGATCATAAAATTCCTTCAATTGCCTTGGACTTCAAGAACGTAAGTATGCGATAGGCGATATGGATCAGCTACTCAGGACTTAGGATTGAGAATTTTTTCAACATTTCAAACATTTTCAAAATCATGACGTCACACTTTCCCTCCGCATTACCACAACTATTTAAATCAGTTATGGAAAAAACTGACGAATAATAGCAACTCCTTTTAAGTACTATTGATCACTTTAACTGTATTTGTAGCATGAATTAAAAAAAACAGGCCCTGCCCCCCCCCCCCCCCTTGCAACCCATGTATTTTTGCTTTTACTTCGATATTGAAAGTAGTTGCTCATACAACGTCTTCTTTAGACAATAGGCATTATTTATTGACTTCCAACTTAAATATTGTTTAAGCTTTAAACGGCATCGCAAAACCAAATTTAGGCATTGTACTGTTAAACCAGTAACTATAGTGGAGTGGGTCGCAAGAACTGAGCAAATGTGGCAAAGGTGCTGTTAACTACGCCGATGCTGATATGGATCAGCTTCACAGGACCTAGGATCATAAAGACAAGGAACCCAACAATTTTATCATTATTACTTGTTCCAAAGAGAAATATATAGAGAAAGATTGGAAGAGGTGCATGAGAAAGTTTCGATAGCCCTAGCGTACTAGTACCTCTGGAAACAAAGTGTGGCAGGAAAGTTGGCAAGCATGGTTAAGGCAAATTTCTGCGTTGTATAAATTTTGGCCGCAACGAAACAGCCTACAACTGACTAGTTTTCCATGAGATTTGGACTACATCAAATGTTGAGTTTAAGCCAATTTCATACTGCCGCTGGATGTCAGATGCAAAAAAAGTATTATTATTAGAACCATTGTGTTCCCATAACCGAACCAAATGTCACTAACGTACAGTGCAGTGGGTATTCTCGTCTATCCAACGTCCACTGTCATCTATTAGTTACTCCCAGGTTAAGCCCAAGTGGATCGTGTTACTTTATACAGGCACCTCCTTGCGAGAAAAGACAGGATTTAAATGACCTATTGCGCGAATCAATATTTCAAACTATCAACAGAAAAATCAACAGCTTGCTAGTTTAAGAATCTAGCATTGCTAGTAGTCAAATTCTTTCATTCCTTTTTCCAACAAAAATTGGTGTGAAAATATGTTTCTTGCTTTCCCTCTCAAGAGATGCGAAAAACAGCACATCCCTAAAGACGAATGGGCTTGAAAGTTGCCTTAGCTACGTTTGCTGCGTGGATCACCTGAAACTAGGCAACAGTATAATCCATGGTAAAGCGATCAATATTCGTGGACCCTCTTGATTAAGGGTTAGTTAGCTGTATATAATAATTAAATAGGGAAGTAAACCCTATTAAACGCTGTAGGACTAGCTACTAATCAAATAGTTTGTTAGTGGTACAAAACAAGAAAACTGCACGAAATAGCGAAAACATTTTGCCTCCCTCATTGCCTATCAGATATATATTTTAATTTAATTTTCCCTTTTTAATATATAAATTGTAGAATGTGAGACACGCTTAACGTGCTCGATCTGGGGCTATTAATCTCTTTGTTTGCCTCCATGATTCTCTACTTTAATACATAGCGAGTGTGCGACAAGGTTTCTTTCTTCTTGGCTAACTTTTCTGCCCGGGATGCGGCATTTATCTAACACTGTAAGCGCTTCAATTCATTTAGATTATCTATGTTATAGAGTTAAATCGGTTTTTGTATTATTTATTAAAACGAGCATCTTCACAAGCAGTTTTCAAAACCTCACTCCTTTGGTTCAGCAATATTTTGTGCTACATCTCGTTCAAGAAATTTACAGTTAGCTTATTAATGTAACCATTGATCATTTTATATTATATTATACTTACGTCTACGTCATAAGTATGAATGGAAAACAAACCTGAGGTCAGCTATAAGAACAACATGGAACGAAAATTATACCCAAATTTCCTGACAGAATAATTAATTAATGTTTTAAGGTCTATTTTAACAAGTTTAGGGGCTAGAAACCTATTTATGTATAATGGTTAAAAATAACATAATATAATAGAAAAAAAAATTTTATGCACAATCGGCTAAACTTAAAGAAAGTGTTTTTAAACCCAAAAACATTAGAAGGGCTAGTTCATCTTTACCCAGGAATTGCTAGGTCATCTCAGGTTAGACATTATAAACCATTGCCAATTGTATGGACACACCCCCTTTTTACGAAATTTTTACTAGATAGTCGACTAGAATATTGAGTTGTTGAGTTGCAAAGAGCAGTCTATGCATACTCACGTTTATTTAACTGTTTATAGGAATATTCTCTCAAATCCACTCTCATACGACCATTGCAGACATTGCAAGGTAGCCCTTTTAACTTCACCACCCTTACATGTGTCCAGGTTCTATCAGTTGTTCAAAAATGAATGTCAGGATTAATAAATGTACGCACCTTTCCAACAAGAAGAAATGTCCTTGCAACGTGGTGTATTAATGCCATCACTCTGTTTTTCAGCCTTTATATCTCCAAGACTTGACATTGTTGCTTCCTTTTTTGAACTCACGTAGTAAACAAAAAAGGTACTATTATGGATGTATGTTACTAAAAAGGCATCTCCTTGAAAATGGATTGTATAGAGTAACTTAGTCGACTTTCCGTAGCCGTATAAATTTTCAATTTCAGGAGTAAGTCCTGTCAATGAAAATT
This sequence comes from Carybdea cf. marsupialis auct. non (Linnaeus, 1758), assembly GCA_010016065.2. Classification (NCBI taxonomy): domain Eukaryota; kingdom Metazoa; phylum Cnidaria; class Cubozoa; order Carybdeida; family Carybdeidae; genus Carybdea; species Carybdea cf. marsupialis auct. non (Linnaeus, 1758). The sequence continues at coordinate 2,606 of JAAAKL020006684.1, read as the reverse complement.
AAGGATCGTTATAGACAAACAAAAAAATAGAATTCTCAAGTCAATCAAACCTGTTTAGAGATGTAAAACGAAAGTATATATTCCAAACACAAAGTCACACCGAGTAGGTTACTTTAAGCATCATGCAAATTTAATTATTCTTTAGTTATCTTTGCTTCGAATGAACTTTTTTTACGTCTTTACGGTGATTGCATGTTACCATTAGCGTCTATAAATTAAAATCAATTAAGATCCTTCTTAAAAGTAAAGTAGGGGACATGAGGAACTATTAAACCCGTGTTGCTATTGTCCTTTAGTATCTCAATAGGCAATGGACCACTATTTTATAAACTTTCGTACCTTTCAAAATTTATTCAGAAATATTTTGAAAGGCAAAAGTGCAAAATGTTGCTGATGATTGCTTCCTAAATACACCCTACGGAGAGTCAACAACAAATTGTGATAAATAACTCCGACAACAATACGTGAAATAAGCTTCATCATTGGTATTGACATAAATGGAGTAAACTGCATGTGAAGTAGCTCTTTGAACTCAGTTTTGGATTGAGCACCAGTTAATCGTAAAAAGACTTTCTATAGTTCTCAAATTTCCTCAATAGATTTTGAACGGTGTTGATGTAAAATTCCAGCTATTCGGTTATATCTATGTCTTATTTAAAAAGTAAGCTTACTTAGTAGCACCTATGTGACAAATATTTACCTTGTTATTAGTTTTACTTTTGTTAATGGTGCTACTAATGTCAACTACAGAACATTCCTATTGATTGACAGCGTTATGCAAATTAGTTATATTACCAGGTTTGATTTCTCTATGAGAACGTGAGGAACTGTCTTCCCCCAATGTTGACGGCTTGTGATTGTTGTTAAAGATTAGGGATTAAGAAATTGAGTTTAAATATCCAAGTAATTCATGGATCGTGTTTTCTTTCACTTTCCCTGCGGACCTACTAGAAACCCCTTGCAACTCTAAATTAATGCATTCTAGATAGGACCAATAAATCTCCAACAGCTTGTCGTAATTGTATCGAGAAAATGATCTATGATGATTATAATATTTTATTATCTCTGCATTAATACTATCCTAGTCGGCTTTTTAAAAAAATGATTCTGCATAGGCGGGGAAGAGGGGTACTTTTGCAGTCATCTTATGTAGCATCGCAAGGGGGCGTCCCTCGATACTGAATTTTAGTGTCTATTACTGCAATCCCATACTAGTGAAATGGTCATAAAGTTTTGATATCAGCGTCTTAGTTCAACAGACATAGTCTTTCTTGTCAGCCACGTTCATTGGTAGTCAGCATCTGATTGTGCTATAAATGTGTCAAGTTTCAACATTTTACCCGAGGAATAATTCACTTCATAATTTATGAAAATGACTTTTTCCACTCTGACTTTTTCGTGACTTTTTAGACCCTTTTATGGCTTTGAAACCTTTTTTATGACTCTCTGCCTTTTTTTCTAACTTCGACTTTATTCCTGACTTTTTGACTTTATTCTTGACTTTTATTCTTGACTACCAAGCCCCCCGACTTTCTAACTTTTTCCAGACCTGTTACTTTTTTTTGTAGCTTTCTGACTTTTCTTGTGAATTGTTTTTTGGTTTTTATTCTGACTGTCAGAAAAGTGCACTTGACTCTTTTCAGTGATCAAGCCATCGATTTTGCCTTTAAATCCACCTTTGTAAAAATACGTGATGAAGAGATGGAAGAAGGCATTATTTGGTTCTAAATATAAAAACCCATTGCTTGAATTGTTTCACAATCAGCTCCGACTAAAATAGATCTCTTATCACAATCACAATACAATTGTTAAAATTGTTAAGTACGTCATCATTGAATATCACTTAGCTCAGTAGGTAGAGTGTAAATTTTGAGTCTTGGTGAAAGCAAACATTTCCTTTTTTAAAGTATTTAACTTTTCAAATACTTTTCATATCTAATTCTTTCAAACCCTTCCTCTTATATGATAAGGTACATATAACTGACGCTCTAAGATCTACTTGATTCATCCGATCAAAATCTATACCAAATTTCATGCAGATATCAATTTTTCTAGATTATTTCAATAACTTTTTATAATCACTATCATTACCAATTTTTTTACCTACCAATCCACGATTTTCCTTCATTTCTTGTGTAGTAGCATTTTCTTGTCCCCCTGGAACAAGATAAAGGCTATTTATAGAAAATTCTTAAATATTTTGAAACAGCTATCACACAATTAAGCTTGTTACCAGAAACTACTTGTAAACTAAATGGGTTTGTAGCTCAGTTAAACTAAGGTCGTAGGACTGCCCATTAACTTTATAGTTGTGATTTTGTATCGTAGTCCCCCAAACACTGAATTATTCCTAAGTTCTGACCCCAAACCTTTATACTTTATAGGTATATCAATATTTAAGGTTTCTATGTAAAGCATACAAATATATGTAGATATATGTGTATTTTTTGAGAAATATAATATTTATATACATAAGTGAGTGCTGGCTACTTTAGCGACTATATATCTATCTATCTATCTGTCTATATATATATTTACTCAAAAATTCAGCATTCTCCTATGCGTATAAATGTTATATAATACTCATTAAAATACACAATATCTTT
>JAAAKL020006683.1:0-17724 GCA_010016065.2 Carybdea cf. marsupialis auct. non (Linnaeus, 1758) | reverse complement strand
AATAATCACGAACACTAGCTTTGAAGAGCACCCAAGAAGACTCTTGACTTGGAGAAGCATAAGGAGGTGAAACAAAGAACGAAATAGATCAAATAACCACGAACAAACGCCTCAGAAATGATGTTCAACATTGTACAACATAGCCTAGCGCAGACTGCGGAAACAATCATCTACCAGCTGTATGCAGACTAAAACTGAAAAATGGAAGAAAAAGAAGACGGAACCAAAGCCGCAGTGTGCAAAATTGATAAAAGATCCTGAAATAAAGAGAGAATTCAACGTAGAAGTCAAGAATCGATTTTAAAAGCTTGAAGATGAAAACCATAAAGATGAAGGCGAAGTCAACTCTTACTGGAAAAACATTAAAGAATCGGTTGTCTCAGCACCAAAGAAGGTCTTACCGAAGAAGGAAAAACAAACTAGAAGAAAATGAAAAGGAACAAGGCTGCTGGATTGTTGCTGCACAAACTGCTTATATGCGCGTGAATAAGGAACTGAGTGAATGCATAAATTTCAACAGAGGTATACGACAGGTCTGTGTTTTTTCTCAGGACTTGTTCAAACTATACGGAGAAAAGATCCACAGAGAGAGAGATCTGGAGGGAATCAATACAGGTGGTCACAACCTGAATACCCCGAGATTTGCAGATGAAACTACGCTCGTTGCAAGCTCAGAAAGGACTACAGGATCTCTTGAGAATAAGGGAGTGGATGAAAGCAAGAAGAAAAGACTCGTGACGTAGTGCATGGTAGTCAGTACGACGCGAAGTCTTAGGTGCAGACTATTCATTGGGGATGACCAAATTCAAAATGTGGACAAGTTTAACTACTTCGTAAGCTACATCACCGAAAATGGGACGTCGAAATAAAGCGGAGAATTGGAATAGCAAGGGAAGCTTTTGATCGGAAAATGAAATTTCGAAACACCAGAAAATGTCACTGCCCACAAGAAGGAGAGTACTACAATGTTACATAACATCTACCCTGCTGTACGGATGTGAATGCTGGCCAATATCAGCCGAATTAGAGAAGAAATTGAAGGCCGCGGAAAAATGGTTCTAAAAATGTTGAGGACATCTTGGGGCTGATCAAGTAAAGGAAGAAGTTCTGAGAAGAGCGGGAAGGAAAAGGAATTTACTAAGGACAAATGGAAGGAGGCAAATGAAATTCTTGGCACACGAAGTGAGGAAAGTGGGGCTGGAGAACTTGGTTCTAACGGAAAGAATAGAGGAAAGTAGAGCAAGAGGGAGACAATATTTGGGAAAATTGAGAGAGCACGTGGCGAACAACTGGAGGAATGGAATAAGAAGTAGTGAGATTTTACAACTTGCGAGGAGCAGTCTAGTCTTCCTGGGAAAACTGTGCTTGCGACATTGTACTAATCACCAGCGTCTGGAAAAGTCTTGACCTGAGCTGCCATCCTTAACAACATAGCTAAAATGCGTAGATACATCACTAGGAAGGTAAATTAGCGCTTAAATAGCAAATACTTTAATGGTTAATGTAAATAGGTACCTTTTTACCTATAAGAAGACCTCTGTAGAGGAGATAGTTACTCCTTTAAATCAGGTCGGTTAAAAACTAAGAAATTTCTATCCTAGAACCTGCGTTACAGTGGAGATACAGGATATTTCAACGGAAATATTCTGTCAGATATGATCCCACATGTTTATAATAATAAGCAAGATGAAGCGGCGAGGGAATTTAAAAGCCTGCATGTAAGCTACGTAAGCTACACAGTCCTATTGGTAATCATGACCATCAAAGGGGAGAGAGAATTTATTGCCTAAAGGGATTCTTAATTGTGGTCGTTGAACCGGGCAGACCTCCGAAGTTTCCTGTGTTTACAGCCTCTTGAATGCATCTTAGTTAACATTGTGCAATACTGTATCGTATAAATTGCCTCCTTAGTTTTCTTACATCTAAAATTAGTATCTAGTGTATGTCTCTGTCAGCAACAAATCAACAACAAACACTTGAGAGGAAAAACATAGTCGGACTTGATAAAGACAAATGAGTCTGTAGTTGGTCTTAGTCTGCAATACGTACTGACTAGATAGTTATTATAGAAACTTGATAGGATAGAGGATTTTGCGCATTAACAACCATCTCATGATCATGCCCTCCTGGAACTAGCATACCGCTTCAACCATGCCATACCCTCTTGATAATGGACACGATGCTTGTTGCAAGAAAATGGACTAGCATAAAGGAGAACGTAACTAATAGCAGGTTTTATTGAACGGTTCAAGACGTTCTGCATCAGGTAAATCGTCTTTAAAAAACTATTCAGAAAAGGCGCGAAAACCAAGGCAACGTCAGAGACGTTTTGAAGAGAGAAATTTCGTGATTTTGCTTGCTTTTTGCTAGTCAAAGATTTTGAAATCAGGAAGTAGCGTAAAGAAAACTAAATCAGGGTAGTGTATTTTTAGGGACTCCAGTGACCCGTACTGATTGCATATCGTCAATAAGCGCATTCAATCGTGTTGAAAGGCAAGAGTAAAAAGAACATGTTGGTCAAAAGTCAATATCTGGGCAGTAACTGCGCAGTATCCCGACTAAAGATTGCATCTGCCAGTACAACACAAAATCAAGAATAAAGATGGCAAAGGGTGTTCATGGCAAAAAGTCTACGTTCAAAAAGCTTATGAAGCAATGAAGAAAGGTTAATTTAGTCTTAGTTCTAGAGAATTTATTGTACAGTACGAAAACTTCTGGAGGCGGGTGGGACAAATAAGCTGGGTAGAACGTAAGAGCAAATAACTTGGGCTACAGCCTGCAGCAGGGGAAGATCTCCATTGCAAGTCATCCAAAGACGGCAGAAAAAATGGCATGCTTACGTTCTCAGGGGCAAAGGAAGGTGAGAAAGTGGATACACTAGATTATCTCTGTGGGGAAGATTGGTCATGAAAGGTGCAATGTGGAGTTGTCTTACATCTAATACCTGCTGTCATCCATTGTGTAACTATACGTACTATGTGCAAGATATCAACTACGTGCATACACAATACTCCAGAAGCAAAAGCCAACTAAACACTTATTTTCTCGAATACATCTATGAACACAATGAATGGTGACTAAGAGAAGGGACCATTATTAAATACTTTGACAGTCCGTACAGAACAAAAGCTGTAAACTAAACTAACTTCTTTATGAAGAAACCAACGTGCAGCATGGGGCCTGGTTATTACCGTAAAAGATCTGTTGGAATACTCAGACAATGTTACGAAGGATGCTCGCAGACAGACTAACTTCTTTAAGAAGACACAAATGTGCAGCATGGGGCCTTGACGTTACTATGAAAGATCTTTGGGAATATTCAGATGTTACAAAGGATGCTCGAAGATATTATTCCTGGTATCTTTTTAACAACCAAATACTTGGAATGATAACATACACTGATAGAAGAGAAGGATTTGAGAAGTAAATATTGATACCAAAAAGCATAAACCAGATATGTATAGATACTCCAATTCATTACGTTCTGACTTTGAAATAAATACATTGAATGTTAATCCAAACTGCACTGTACAAGGCGTAAAAACGGGGAAAAGGTAAAGAAAATATTCGAAAGATTTTATTAAAAATTCACTAATTCTGTCGAGTGTACTTTACAGAAGTCATTAATCACAGCCTTGCTATCTGTATCTCCTAGTTGTAAGGTACTGCGCTCGAAGAAAGGGTTACCATTTACTATTATTTCTATAATTCTAATGAAATATTGTACAAATCCCTTAAAAAGTGGAAAACGTGAGCATCCACAAAAACTTAAGAGAGTTCCCTAACAAGGAACCAAAACACACAGGCACACAAGATATTTGATATCGTTTTGTAACATGTCTGTCTAAAAGGCTTTCTCTTTTACTTCAGCTCTCCTCGATTCAGCCATTTGTCTGATGTCATCAGCAAGGCGGCTGACAGAAGAGTACCTCACTGTGGTTGTTGAGAAAATATCTTCCAAGAATCCTACCATTGCATTCTGGAGAAAAGTAGAATATGAAAAGCTAAATAATATCTTTAGCTATTTGAAAGCCGGACTAGTACAAATATCAAATATTTACATGGTATTGAATGAAAAATCCCTTTGATCGTTGTGTTTGAGAGCTCCAGTGATCAGCCATAATCCTTGCTTTTTCCTTCAAACGGTGTATTCAATTTTGCACATTACGTTAACGTCTCATATCCTGACGACAAGATAGATATTGGTACTGATAATTTCACAAATTACTTCCACGAAATGTCGTACATTTCGGGAAAAGACAGATTGTTTAAAGTAGTAATATCGGTGTAAAAGGCCGGATGCAAAAATAATACCCATTCCGCTGCTTTCAAAAGGAAATCAAAGGAAAACATTGAACATGTTGCAACCCCATTCAAGGGGTATAATGTATTTAACAAACATAATAGGCAACATTAATTTCCTTGCACACCCCCTGCCTTACTATTGCATTGTGTTCTAAGCAATTATGATAACTGAAACCGTTTGTCTACAGCCATCATAAATCAGTCAATAACTTTTGGGTGCAAAGTGCCGTCAACAACCTATTTAGAGGTTCTGGACCCTGTACCCAAACTGGATTCGACTAATAATTTAACATATAAAACTGGGAAGAGATAATCACGAAATTTACGATACAAAGGAAACAATACAATGACACTCGACGAAATAAATAAGATGATTTATTTGATTGTGAGTTTACTAAGATTGAGGACGTTTTCAAATCTCGTTAAACATGAGCAGCTGGCTCTACCGTCAGATCAAAAAATGTGAAATGAGAACAGGAACACCTGTTGTCAACACCAATAGACGCCTCAAGACAACAGCGAGGTAATGATTGGAAAGAAAGACCGCAAATTAACAAAACCAAGAAAAAACAGGGTCAAAGTCAATAACAATGACAGTATATTTAACAGTCACGGTCCAAAAGATGGCAGCTGCTATCACCAGCTTGCAGATCTTTCGTATATGAAACGTGCCTTTTCGCAATTCTGTAGTGCAAACATATATGTACGAGCAGACGACAGCTTTAAGCAGGGGTCTTCATAAGTTCATAAAGGAGGCAGTAAGAAAAACGCGACACAAAGTGATAGAAGTAAGCACCACAAAAGGCTTTAGCATCAACCGTGAAGTCATAAAGATCACAACTTGTTTTATCAGTTTAATAAAGGTAGATGCTAAAGACAGAAAGAATCAACGATCCAAACCAAGAATAGACTGTTAAATTGCTTCGTAATAACTATTTATGCTCACTGACTGTACATATTGAACAATCAAGAATAAAATGAGGAAACTGGAGGTGTGGTGCTATAGGAAATTATGAGAATAACGTAGGTAGAGTAGATCATGAAAAGGGATTCTTTAAAGAATATAGACAATACGAAAACTTTTAACAAAAACTCATGAGACATGTGAAACGAGAGGGGGAATTTGAACAGATCACACTAATATCAATAGTAACAGAGAGACAAATCAAAGGCCCATGCAAGTTCTCATAGCTCTTCGATATTTTGCAAGTAATCCCTTCCAGCAACTTGTTGGGGACACACTGAAGATTGATAAAGGAATAGTTTGTAGAAACCTGTGGAGGGTTATAGAAGCCATAACTCGATGGCGAGACGAATTCATGAAGTTTCCAGATTGAGACGAATAACGAGGAGTGCAGTCGTTGTTTCGAAAGAAGATCGTGTCGGCTGAGAATATGCTTACATAATCAAGAAAGGAGTGAAATCCATAAACGTCCAGGTCATTTGAGACGATGACGGAAATTTACTCAAGTTTCTGCGAAATGGCGAAGTTGCCATGATTTATTTATTTTGCAATGAAACCATGCACAACACAGCCACAAGTAGTATTTCGCACTCCTTAAACACTTCAAACACACCTGGTTAGAGCCAGACGGACGGATGCTTTAAATGCACAAGTAAGAGATGTTGGGCGAATGAGACAGAGATAAAGCAAGTTCAAAAATTCAACTATCTTGGAAGCTTTCTAATATCTGATGGCAAATCTGAATGTGAAATAAGGCGAAGAATTGCATTGAGTAGTAAGGTATTCGACAAATAGAGATCTGTTTTAGTAAGTTCCAACATCACCATGTAAACACAACAAAGAATCCTGAATTGTTAAATCTGGTCTATCCTTCTACATGGATGTGAGACTTGGAGTATCTCGTCTGCTATGCAAATATGTTTGGAGGCAACGGACATCTGGTTTATAAGAAGAATACTTAAGGTACCAAATAAGCATGTGCTAACACTAGCTAACATAAAGCGCAATCTATTACCGACCATCAAAAACAGGAAAATGACATTTGTAGGTCACATTATGAGGAGAAAAGACATAGAGAATCTATCACTGACTGGCAAAGGTGATGGTAAAAGAGCAAGAGGCATTACGCTTCCCCTCCTAAATTACAATATCAAACGCTTCAAGCAATGTACTTACTTTGAATGCGAAACAGATTTCCCGAACATCCTTAACTGGCCCTAAAAAGCCCCAAGCTAACATTGGTGACACGTGCTGAGATACATCGTACATTTTTCCAAGAAAGCCATCTGGGGTCTGATACAAAAAGATATAATATCAAATTAACGATTGCCATAAAGATCGCAACAAGAAAAATGTCATTGACAATGACAATGACAATGTCAACAACATTGACTTATCAAATATGACACCGGTGCTATAAACATGAGATGCGCATAAGCATAAGTTGAGTAGTTAACCCTAATTCTATAACTGCAGTCTAGACTGCCCGACACCGCTAAAATTATCGGAATACGACAAGATATAAATCTTACTAGGAAAATATCCGTGTTTGATTTACCAGCATATTAGTGCTAGGAGGATGTGATCTAGGTACTGAAGTCAACTGCAGTCTCAGTAAATGATAACATTGAGACATTAAGACAAGTAAGGAATCCTATTTTTATTCCCCTTAAGGGGAAAAATGTATCAGAAACACAAACCACTGGTTTCTGATGTAATAATTATGTACTAAGCACAAATAATGCCATTGGCGCCGAAACAGTTTAGCAAAATCGATAGCTATCTGTAAAGCATAGTTAATAGCATAAATAACTAGACTTAAATTGCCATACTCAAGTCGAAGACTTGAATACATTTGGTTTTTACAAAATGGGAGGGTCGTCTTAAGATGTGCAAAGGATTTGCTTGGGATATATTCTTGGAAAATGGAGGGGAAACAGCAATATAAAGAATGTATCACTCTCCGAGACCCTTACATGGGAATATTTTTTCGATGCGATTCACTCACTTGTCAATAAGTAACAATGCTTCATGTCAAATTTACCGACTAAGGTTTGATATCTACAACAGGATTCAAAACACTTGTGTGGTTCCACCTACCGCGAGCATCTGTTTCTTTGCTTTAAGTATGGACCAAACAGCAGTAGTCAAGGCCTGGAAGAGTCGCATAATGAAAAAGATCGATAAAGAAACATACATAGAACAAAAATGCTAACTATACTAACTACCCGAAATATAGCTCTACTCCATTAAAATAGAAAGATGTGCCCATTTGCTCTATTCGGCAACATTTAGGCTCGAAAGATTAAATTTTCAGTAACCCCCGCCAACTTACAGGCAGCACAATGAAGGCATGGGAGCAATAGAGGGACGTGATCCCGTTAAGTATGGGTTAGATATCGTATTATTCGAATAGAAGCCGCGGTTTCTATTTGGTTTTTTTTGGTTTTCATTGTTTAGTGCTATTTCTATCTGAGAGCGGCTTTCATCCGATTTCCATTTACCACAATTCTCTGTCGTTAATTCGTCAGATGGCTGACGTCAGTGTATTCGACTTTTCTTGAAATAGAGTGAAGTGTTTTGGCTGTTCCTTCATATTTTTTTGTTGTCGTGTTGTGACAATGGCAGAAGCCAGGAAAAGAAAGTGTTATTATCTTAAATTCAAACAAGCCTAAATAATGCATGCAGAAGAAACCAACAATCGGGAAGCAGCCAGGAAATACTCAGTCGATGAAAGTAAGGTACGAAGACGGAAAAAAATAATAACAGATGATTCATCAGTAGCACTGACGAAAAGAAAACGAACTTTTAGAGGAGGCACAAAACCAGTGTTGGGAGATTTGGACGAGGATTTGGTGGAGAGGATAATTGACGAACGAGAGATACATTTGCATGTTTCTTGTAAACTCATAACTACATGGGCTTTAGAAATCGCTGCAAAACATGGCATTAAGGACGTTCAAGCAAGTCGTGGTGGGTTGTTCAGATTTTTAAAAAGTGGTAATTTATCTGGTTGTTTTACCTGGCTTAAAAAGTCTGACTAAAAGTTGCTGCAATCAATGGAGCCGTTGTAAAGTGTTCAAAGAATGGACGGATGAACGATGAAGTAACAGGTCAATGGGTTGATGAAGCATGGGGCTCTTTTGCATTTAAGCAAAGGTTTTTAACATGGCATTCCTTTAAATGCCATATCTCCGAGGAAATAAAGGAGAAATTACGTAAAATGAAACAACTATGGGAGTGATCCCAGGAGGCTAAACAAAGTTCTTAGAGCCACTTGATGTCTCAATCAATAAACCGTTTTAATCTCTCTTCCGCGAATATTACGATGAATGGCATCGTAAAGGTGATTTTGAGTACACTAAAGATGGGATCATGAAACCTCTGTCACGAATAGCAAGTAAAATGGGTGGTTGAATCATGGAAAAAGACCGAGAAAGATATTGACGTCAAGTCATCTGACACTTGTGGAATCACTTGTAGCGATCCAGACAAAATCCACTGCCTATGAGCTGATCAGCCAACGGAAGAGGCTCGTGTCCTTTTGAACGACTGGAATGAAGACCTTAATTACGTTCCTCGGGCAACACTTCACGACTCAGATTATGACGACGTTGATAGACTCGACAAGGAAACGGACCTTACTGAACAAATAATACAAGACGGATTTATAGATATTTCTGTAATATAAAACCATTCGTCATTTTTGGGAATGCCCATAATCATGCAAAGTAGTGTGATAATTCTTTTCCTTCTCTGTTGTTTGTACTTTTTGTGTCTCACTGGTGTTAATATAGTGTTAGTATACGATGCCTACCTATTTCATGTGATCAGCGACCCCTGTTTTCATTCTTGTTTCTTAGCTGATGACAGCCAGGAACGTAGGAGTTTTACGAGCTCCGATTGCTCCTACACTCACTAATAGGCCTACCATTTTAGAATTAAAAAACCGATACGTAAATGCGGCCTCTGTCTGTAATTTATCTGTATCAAAACTGCGCCTTGCATTTGAGGGCGGCTTCGATTCGAGAAAATACGGTATTATAATCTAATATCTTCGTCTAATGGAACAATATGCAGCTGAGTATATAACAGATGTTCACTTGGTGACAATACCAGATCTTCTGCAAAGCAGCCTGTTCTGGAAAGCAATTTCTTCTAGGGCAATGAATTATCAAGCTTTGCTATGTTCACAACGCTATGTTGCGCCTAGTTACAAATCTTCCCTGGCAAGCTATTCATGCAGGTGAGGCCTGTCAAGTCCAAGACCGGCGTTTGGTTATATAGCATTATAATGCATAAGTCAATGTAACCTGATGACTACAAAATCTTAAATGTCATTGTTCAAGATGCAAGGCAACTGTCTGCTGCAGATCAGTAAAAACTACAGGTACTATACTAAGCTCATTCCATCCTTAGAGCTTAAAAGTAGTATATCGCCCAATTGACAAGGGTCAACTCCTACCGTCTCCTTTATCCTGTCTGACAGCCAACGATTTTGCACAGCGGTGGTCACTGCATATGGTGGATTGTCCAAGTCTTCAAATGCATCCATGATAATAAAATCCAAAATTATGTCGTAAAAGGACATCCAGCAAACCTGACCGATTTCGAATGAAAAGGTGTCATAAGTAAGTAAAGAAAGAAAAAAGTAAAGTAAAGAAAAAAATGGAATGGACGATCAAACCTTGATCATTTAAATCATTAACTTCACGAATCATTTAAGATGACCAACTGATAGCCTCCGCCCCACCACATCCCCACCCCCATACTACATCGTATAACAAGACAGGATCAAGAAAGTGGGAAAATTACCTAAATGCCAATACATTGAATATCTAAGGGTAACTAAGTTAAATGTGCTTCCTGTATCTGGCAAGTGCAGTCAGATAATCGATAGCTAAGTTGCGTGTACCTGATTACACTCCGATTATTACAAACGCTGCTCGAAGGTGACAATTGTGCATAACATAATAGAAGATCGTATTGAGGACACTCGTTTCCAACCTTCAAAGAAAGCGACCAAGTCTTCTTAAAGGGAATATCTGTGCTTTGTTCAAACATAATATTTAGCAGCAAGATATTGCACAGAAAGCAACTAGTGCGACTGAAAAGCCCGACACTTGGGAAACAACAATATTCAGGAGATAAGCTATAATGTCATGGTCGTAAGGTTTTCATCTGGGGGAAGCCTTCTGCATGCACTCTTAGATTATTTATAAATGTTTGATAAAAGAATACAGGGTATGTTAAGATACGTCTCCAGTAAAAGATTCAAAATTGGAATAACAATGACAGGATTAAGACAATATTAGGATACAGGATTGCTACATAAATTAGGCACCCGAGGGTTAAAAGTCTCAAAATCACAGTATCAGTTGGCATCGATGAACTTTCATACGATCATGTAAGGCATTATTGAAAGGTTAGCCACAACTAGTACCAAAAGAGTCGAATACCGTAGTAATGCAGAGCCTGTGATCGAACTGTGCAACACAAAACTTCTCAAACGTAATGAATTGTTTCAGGGTCGCCTATGTAATGGAAATAAAATCTACCGACAATCAGGCATGTGACATATCTTCCTTGTACTAGGTACTTGTATCTGCACTGTCATTATTTACGGAACAACAATCAAAAACACCAGATACCATTTTCATGTGATTTACCCATGGTTCTTTAGCGCGGATAATCGTTTTTGCACAAAACTTGCTATACGTAACTAGTTCTGCAGCTGTCAACGTTTCACTGATTTACTTACTCCTCTATCTGTGAGCTCTTCCTCAATTTTAACCCAGTTTTCTTGACATTCACAATAGTCCACGAGAATATCGAAATCTTTTTCGAATGCCTTGTAGTCCTGATAAAAATACAACAGCCAGTCAATCAGTAGTAAATGTGCTGAAATATACTACCTCTATTATCTAGAAATGAACTCGTGCATACTTCACATTAACTGTCTAAATGTCACTGACCTATCTTCTGCCAAGGTAAGCAGCGAAAATAAATATCTAAAACAAATGCACTAGTTTGTTTACTGGATTTCTTAGTCTCTGCTATAGCTCTTATGTTTCTTTCCTCTTTTTCCTCTTTCTCTGCCGTATTGTTTCTCTAAACCTTTACACTTTTGTTACGTTAGATGATGTAGTTAGTTTCAACGATAGGAATAAAAGCAGTTTGTGAGACAGAAGAAAAGAATATCAAGCAGAGTAACATCAAATACGTTCATATGTAGAGGAAACAGAAACTGTCCAGGTTTGTAGCAGATTGGTTCTGAGATTGATAAGAAGTTGGCATAATGTTGCAAAACTGAACCACTAATTTTTTCCAATTGTCCCATAACTCAACAAAAGTGTTTGTCTTTACATTAAGTGAAGCTGTTCAAGTGACTGCCAACCACTTGTCCGTACACACTCTCAAAAAAAGTTAAACTGTACTTACACCATTGCTACAGAAGGTATAGCCTTTCACTACAGTTTGCAAATGTACTCCAGAAGTACAACAAAATAAGAATAAAACGACTACGAGGGCCCTGAACCTTTGTAAGAACAGATACCTGTCGATTCCATTTGCCGTCGTTGAACTACAACGATTACTTGCGACTTTTAGTGTAGATTACACGTAAAGAAGAGGTAATAGTGTCAAGCACTGAAAATAATTGCTAAAAGAGGCTTCAACCGAAAACAATTCGGAACTTCTCTAACTAACTGATCATGTAAAAATAGCAGTTTTTCAACTAATAATGATAAGAGTAATTTTCTGACTTAGCTTGGACCATCAAGTTACACAATTAAATCAAACTTGATTTTGTGTAGTGCTCGCTATCACTCTATTAGTTCGTTAGGTCAGACTTACCCTGTCCATTCTTTTCAGCATAGAGACCACAAGATCTTTCCCTAATTCAACGAACCATTGACGAACTGTCACTGAGGCTAATAACTCCTGTGGGCAAGAATGTAGGCAATGAGATGAGGACTTGGGGCTTTAATATTTCGTTTTGGTAATAGTAATAACAAGAGGGCAAATGAATGTTTTCGCTTTGACTGGGCATTTGATAGTTTAGTTTATTTCTTTTAAAATTTGGTTCTACAACATCATAGCTCATACAATCATGCTTCTCAGATATCTCTAAAATGCTAGGAAAAGAGAGGTATACAGAAAATCAAGACACTCCTAAAGACAATAGATTCTAAAAACTCCAACGTTGGCTAATACAGGGTAAACACGGATATAGCCAGAGGTTTAGTGTAGGTAATAGAGAAAAACTAAAAGGCGACTCATTCACCAGTACAGATACTTGACTGACCTTTCAAATAATGACAAGTATTGAAGCATCACAAACGGATATGTATGGACACGACCAGGAATATGGAAAGCATCACTGTTATAAAAATTTGTAATTTAGGATCCTAAAATAAGATTGCGGATACCGCAACTTCTATTCTATCTATTTAGTTATCTACTCTGTGACAGCGTTCTGTGATGCTTCTCAAAAGTTCGTACTCGAATGTTAGGAAATAGCAAAGATCAGGAGAAAGCATCTTCTTAAGAGCATGGTTAGCGAATACTATCCTTTTAACACACAGGATGTAAAAAGGCCGCCTTTTTTTTCTTTTCTAAAAGCTTTTCCTTAAAACTTACGAAACTGAAAGTTGTAATCGAAACACAATACGGTGTTACACTGGGGAAAGGATACTGAACACACCTGAAATGCTTGTCTAAGGCAGTGCACTTTCACACAGAAATCAACGTCATTGTCGCAGCCGACCATATCTGTTCTAGAAGGTGATAAAACAGAAAAGTGTGACTTCAAAAAAAATAATAATGAATTCGTAAATCAATCTCCACATATATGTTTCATGGTACCTTTAAATCCTTTTATATCGAAAGTTTGAAGATCAAATCTAAGCTTGAAATATGCGATATAAAGGGGTTGATAAAGAAGTGTTCAAACGCACAGATCAGCAAACTGTAGTAGGGTAAATGTGAAACATAAAATGTTAAAAATAATACATATGATGATTTGCTGGAAAGCATTTACGTCGTGCCCATACATCGTACTCATATACAGTTAAACACATACTGGTATTGTAAAGTCTATGTGCACATTACTTTGGTGTCAATAATCAGTAAATTTATCTGGTTTATGCTCAGTTATATACAATGCTGATTCTTCTAAATAACGGACCTGACCCAAGTCATGTCAGAACGTCAATAAACATCTCCTATCCTATTGACAAACTAGTATATAATCCTAGATACATGAGGTTCATGAAAATACTTAAATGTATGTTATTCTTAGATGCTGTAAATACATCATTTAAAGATTCATTCCTAACGTATCAAAACGTTACCATAGAGCAATTGACAGCCTTACAACGTACCTCAGAGAACGAACTGATACTCCATTCTGGCAAAAATTCTCCACAGCAGACAAATATAAGTCTAAGTCCCTGAAATGTTTGCAGAAATAGAGATGAAAATGGCACAGACCAGAATGTATACATCTAATAGCCCATTTCACTCATTGGGTGCCTACAGAAACACAGGAAGTTGCATATTTAAGCAAAAAAGAACAAGGTCTCTGAAATGCTCTTTTATGGTCAAAGCATAGTTACCTGCTGTGATCCTCAAAATTTTCCATGAATATACAATTCCAAGAAAGGGCAAATGGAAGCAACTGTATCGAATGTCAACTAAAGTACGCTAACCGACAACCTGATTACAGTTAACAATCCACAAAACAGTACAATACGCTTAAATCAACATCCTAAAGGCTCTACGAAGATTCCTTAACATAAAAGCCCAGGCTCTATGATCAAGTTTCAACAATACACAAGAACTGAACAGTCATTATGACCGCATAATTTCATACTCAACTCTATGAACATATACAATATATTTAAAACACCTATTACTAGTATTCTGTAATTCAAACAAATTCAAACAAATAACACCGAAAAAAGGCACTTACGAGGGCATAAGTGTCGTGGGCCACCGGGCCCACAGAAACGATCTGTGGCTGGCTTTCGCAGTATTAGCCTTAAATGTGACACCGTTAGTAGAATCATCAACATATCACTATATAATTTAAACTATATACTGTGCTTAAAAAAACTAGAACTTTTACAAAAGTTGTGTGAAAGCTTTGTGGTAATGTCCAGTTGCATCAACATCTCTCAGTTCGACAATGTAAACGTGACAATGGATTTATAGCTCTTGGAGTCTCCCTCAATAGGTGTTAATGGGTTGCATGGTGTCATTGTTACTGGGATTCCATACTTTTGCAAACAGCAGTGACAACAAAAAAAAGAGTTCTAGTCTTTAATCTAAATACAGAGCACTTAAAATTGTTGAATGCATCTTATACAGCCTTATTTTTCGTACTTTCAATTCCCCCAAATGTAAACATCAGTTTTGTACATGTAAATATATTTTTTCCAAGGGTATGACAACAAAGAAAAATAATCGCTAACCCTGTAAATCTGTACCCCTCATATTCAAACAGCTCAGTACACCTTGCCTTTTGCCTTTTCGTGATTGTTAAAGGCAGACATTTTCACATCAGTTCCGGTTTACACAATGGCATATAAAATGCCACTATTGTTCATACAATCTACTAACTACTCTCACAAAATGTCATGTCCTTTTCGAGAAAAGTAATATAACACACAACACAATATAACACACAACACAATATAACACACAACACAATATAAGACACAACACAATATAAGACACAACACAATATAAGACACAACACATATAACACACAACACAAACTACTATTTAATCCATTACAAGGTAGCATTGTTTTATCAAAGAAAGATTAAAAGGTAAAGATTACGAACTCTACGACTCACCAGTGTTTCTTTTTTAGCTGTGAAATAATTAAGTCCAACTCACTTTCTTGTTCAGCAAACTCTATGCTAGGCCGTCCTCCCTGAATCATAATAAAAACCGAATAACAACTTAGGAGAGCGAAGGCTGAATCCAAAACTGAGCAACAGGGCACTGCACAACTGAATAACATGTAAGATACCTTAGATGACAGGGACTATCCTCACGTGTTTTTCAACCACTTACAAATAATTCTCTGTGAACATAAACTACCAGAGCTGGTAATAGACTTTCACGTAGGTTTTGGGCCCATATCAATTAACACTGAGCCAAGGTAAAGAAAAAAAGGTTATACTTTCAGCATGACATTTTAGATTAAGACTACTACCTTATGATTTAAGCTCTCTTAAACATCTCTTACCCCATCATCAATGGACTCGGCTGCAGAAACAAATGAATCATCACTTGATACACTTTCGGTATCTATATTAACTAGCGTATCATCATCAGCTGCACCTCTATGTAACGCAAATTCTTCATATGACATGGTACGTCCTTTGGAATCTTCCAGTCTCAAGTCAGTTAAAGTCGTAGAGGAAAGTCCTTCTTTGCTGAGGGCCTGCAATTCCGTTGATGAAGTCACGTCCAGGAGATATCTTAGCTTGTTGATTTCCGATTCAATGGTCAAGTCCTTAGTAAATCCATTTCTGATCAGTGGGCCTTTGCTGATATTTAGAGATATCATCACTTGTTCGAGTCGGTTGATAGCCGAATCCAGGTCTGACATTGCTAGAGGTAACAAAATACAAGATCAAAGTAAGTACCCGGCAAAATTGCAACCAGTCTCAGCTGCAGTTTCTCATTTTAATTTTAAATATTGGGTGATAATAGTAGTTCCCACTGAAGTTGTTTAATAACCAACACTCCATAGAAGGGAGTGTTGTTAAGAGTTGCATAAAGTTTGGGAGTGGGGTAGAAAGGTGCCTGGGTTACTGTTTCGTTATGTCTAGAAACACTTCAGAAAGATAAGAAGAATGCCTTACTTAATACCTCCTCTAGCTACGTACGGCCCATCTGTTTATTAAATCTGATGATGAACTAATAGTTAAATGCAACAGCACTCACAATTTCCTGAAGAATTCCCTATGTCTTGCCCACGAGTGAAAGACGGAATCCTGAGGTGTCTATTTCGCTACATACATCACTTGTCACTATTACTCACGCGAAGAAGACCAAACAAATCTGAAATAAAATCACTGGAAGCTACTTTTTACGTACTTGAATAACACAATGTAAAATGGTTGGGAATTGAAGAAATAGACATCAAGGGTTTTGTTTGGTGCACTTGAAGGCTAGCAATCAGAATTGTTACGTTGTAAAGTTTCAACTGATATGCTACCGACACATCATCATTTGGTTATAAAACCTGCTACATCAGTTACTTAAGACTTCACATCTATGTATGAGTATTGCAGATGCTGGGCCTTCACAACGCACGTTGATGCTCAAAATTAACTACAACAAAGTACACCATCTTTAACAGGAGGCATAAGTAACTTATCTGCCCAGCTTAAGAATAGAGAAACATCAAGTACAAGAACTAACCTTTTAATAGTAAGGCGTCATCTTCAAGATCTCCAGGTCCTACTGTTAAGTCAACAAGACTTGAAACTTAAAAGATAAAATAAAACCAAAAAGTACCATTTACTTGTTATCATATTGAAATTCGTCACACACCCCCCACTTATGCCTAAAACTATTGTATATGATAATCCTGTAAAGCCCAAAACATAAGACCCGTCTCCCCTGCTTCCGCAATCCCCATTGTATCTGCCAACATCCGTGTTTGATTTGATGTTGTCTTTGGGCAGCTTCTACAAAGCTGGGCAGCTGCAACGAAGTTGAGCAGTTCCAATAAAATATGGGTACAGTTAAACTAAAAGCCAGATGAGCATAAAGCTTGTAGAAAACCTACATAAGTTGAGACTAAATCTATCGTTTTGTAAGGAAGAGTTACAAGGAGGCATGTTTTCATTTACAGTACTAACATCAATAGGAGCTAGAGAAGATTTAAAGCTTATACTTCGTACCAATTCAAAAATGACATAATCACTTCCGTGGATTTCCATATACCATGGATCAGAAAGTTCAACTGTCTTCTCTTCCTCCCATATGAGGACCCAAAACGGTCAATATACGTACCTAGTCCCAAATGAGACTGTGAATCGGCAAGTCCTACTTTAAAACTCTGTGAAATATCCCCATCCACTGTCTCTTTAACAGCAAGAAGCCTTGTTGGTACACTGGGTGATGATCCTTGTCTATTCACCTTTGGCCCTGAGAAAAATGAATAGCTTGCTAATCATAACAGTAAAAATCAGTAGGTTACATAGAAACAGATTACATTAATAGATTAACGATGGTACAAAATTTCCACAAGGCAATAAATAACGCACTCATTTGTAGCTAAAAGCTTTTTCGTGTCGCTTGTCATCAGAGCTACATGCGACAATAAATTCTTTACAGTTGGGGTATATAGGTCTACCTCCGCCTTCCATGGCTCGGAGATGTCTCTACTAGATTTGCGCGCCAAGTCAAGAGCACCATCAGTAAAT
>JAAAKL020006682.1:0-17724 GCA_010016065.2 Carybdea cf. marsupialis auct. non (Linnaeus, 1758) | reverse complement strand
TTACAGAAAGTCATGCTTTCCATCGTGACTTCAAGGCGTCCATGTTAAAACTTTGAGGCACTGCCACGACATCCAAAATCGGGATTAAATCTGTTCAAGTGTCACAGATTTTCTAAAAAATCGTCCCGATTCGTGCTGAGATCAACAACCGTGAAATTAGGCTCCTGAACACTAGACGAACGTCATACCAACTGTGAGTCGGCCAGACAAAATCGTAGCGTGTAAATCGCGCTTAACCGTAGGGCAAAGTCACATTGACATTTCGTCTAAAGTAAGAAATAATTCCTTTTCATCCTATTGCTGGCAGTTTGTCATAAATCAAATGGAGAAGAAAATTTGAAGATATCCGAAATTTCTAAAATTGAGGATTCTTTCGAAACGAGGCGACAGAGAAGCTCCGTGACTGAAGAGCTGGATATACCTTTAGCTCTGTAGAAATTAGAGGACTGGATATTCTAAAAGTTGCCTTAGAAGCTAACTGTGGATACTTGCGCGACAGAAACTCGACAGTAAAAACTCTATTCTTACTTTTTTCGAACACTTTCTTACTAAACAGTCACACCATCTCCACAACTCCTTTCATTCATCTAAATGGCTAAATACAAGTTACAGTTCAATATGTATAGTATTGTTAATTAGATCTTTCACAATTATACTCGAGCGAGGAAAATCATACGATTCACATGAGGCAGGGTCCATGTTATGTTGCAATAGTGCAACCTCCTAATTAAACTAAAATAGACAAAGTATTTCATAAGATAATTATTTCTGATCATTGGTAAACCGATGTCACACTAGGCGCGAGGGGAAGTCCCGACAAGCTCCAACGCAGCAATCTTATATGAGACTCCTTGTTAAGCAGATGGACTGACTTAGCATCATCCCTGCTGAAATTTACAATGCTGGGCAATAGGCTACGCTCGAAATCGAGTATGCCACAAAATTGTAGTGATTTTCTTTGTTCCACAAGAGTTTTCTGGTTTAAGATCTTCATATTTCGTATTAAGGATTGTGAGAAAGGACATATCCTAACAATACAGATCATACTTAAAAAGAGTTTACCAATCATTATCTTAAATATAAGAAGTCGGGGCGTGTAGGCATTAATACTGAGTAACGGTACCTTGTATTATAACAGACTACTTCTAAATATTTTCGTGTTTGGGTAGGAAAAAAGTTATTTGGATATGACTTTACCTTTCCTGGAGTAAAAGATGACTATAAATGCGCCCCCTAAATATCCGAGTGCCCCCTCCCCTTAACTTTTATGTTCTGGCTACGGGTCTCTAAGAGGATATGAACTTTGGCTTACTCTTTCACTCTTTCACGTATGGGACAAGACGTGCTCAACATCACTGTAGAATCGTTGATTTTGAGATGCAGCCTATTTTGAGAGATCAAGTAAGTTCTTCGCAACTTTAGTCTGTTTAAAGCTACCACTGCGACAACCCAATCACAGTAACATGTCCTTAAAGTCATTTCTCTACAAGTTAAACGGAGCACAGGGATTTTTATGGAATAACTTTAGTCATAGTGTCCACTTTGGCTTGTCAAGTGTACAAAGACGTTTCATTGCAGTCTAGATTAACAAAAAATGATGAGCCGCTCTCCTATAAGGTCTCACTTAAGCCGCCCAACTTTTCAGAAAATTAAGAAATAAAGAGTTAAGTTCGCTGTAACGTCTTTGGATGGCGATAACTCTGACTCGTTCATTTACAAATTACAATGGTCTGTGATGCTGGGAGGTGGAGCAAAAACAAATCTTGGAAAGACGTATTCCTGATGTTTAGATCGCCCTGCAATAACTACTTCTCAATATTTGGCTAAGGTGTTTCTTCATTTTGCTATATTAAGATCAAAGCAAAACACACATTTCGGTTCTGTTGTCAATTAACAGCATTGTGACATTTGGGGATTCCCTGTGGAGTCATTAACTCAATATTACGTTACTTCTAAATGAGTTTTATTCTGTCAAAAGCAGGATCATTTTCACCTACTGTTACCCCTGTTACTTGTTGCAAAGAGTATTTGATATTTCCCCTCATACTTTTCATTTAGTTTCCATTCGTATAAATTCCTTCTAATCTTAGCAATAAGTTTTGGTTGCTATGAGACATGTCTTTTGTTTCTTTGTTGTGCTTTCAGACATGACATCAACAACGACCCTATTGCCACAGAAAGGTTAACCTTGATAGGAACATATCCAGAATCGACTTCAACAGAGGATTTAACCTAGCAGACCATTGTGGTACCTAAAGGTGAAAATCAAACTCCTGGTAAGTTTTTTTGCTACTTCAGTATGTATATGTGAAGCAATAGACAAGCATGATAAGACGTTCTGAGAATGACAACAAATTACAGTTGTTTCAAGAAGTAAGTATAGAGATCGGCCATTTCTTTTTAAGTGAAAATTTATGCTGACCTAGTTTCTTAGAATGCCATTGATGAAGAGGGCCGGTCATTTTTAAAATAGGACATACCTCGATGATTATGATCAGGACATCCAGGACAAAAAAGCAGACATGTCTATATCTAATGGGACTGATGAATAATCCTGTGAAAACATTTTACAATATTAAGTTAGATAAATATAAAGCAAGTAAGTGTACTAATAGACTGTGTGGGTCATATTGACAGGCCTCATTCTGCGCTTGCTGCACACTCCTGTATTAAATAGACGAAAGCATGAAAAAGAGGTGGGAAAAGGGAAAATAAGAAGACGAATAAGGGAAAGACAGAAGCATCTTAATACTATGGTGACATCAAGAGAGTAGCACAAAACAGATTTAGATGAATTTGCTGTCTTTCAGAATAGCGTCTGACAAGCTCGACCACGTTGATTGCATCTTTTCGACAAAACAGAGCAAAACAAAGTCTGTAATGGCCTGTGCGCTATTTTACTTCCGTACCCTCCTCAGCATACCCTTTAAATCTAAACTATAGACTTCGAAGGAAGACGCTAAGGTAGTTATTAAACAAACAATAGGCATGAACCGAAGAAATGGAATGCGAGTAAGTCACAGAAAATCTTTAACTCAGGGACGTGCCGTCACTGAATTTAATACACATGCAGCAGACAAAAAGGGCGTGGCCAAACAATATGAAATATCATTAGTCAACAGAATATGGTAACAAAGCCCATATGAGGATTCGTTCTGGAACTAATCCACTTTTATCTAAAATCGAGTCTTCTATCTTTTTGCATAAAGTGTAGAAGTTCGATTTACTTTCTAACTTGCGAAGTAGTTTCTTCTCTATCACAATCATCGCTAAACTTAACAGTCGATTGTCGCTTTGGTTGTTTCGTGTGAAGGATTTAATTCTTCGAAAGGAAGAAAACGATCTTTCGACACTAGTGGTTGAGTAAGGAATAGTAGCGACCAACGAAGCTAACTTTATCACCTGAGGGAAACAGTCACAAAGTTCTAAGTCGGTCATTCTTTGAGGTAATTCTATGGTTGATAGGCCTTGGAAGTGCTTTAACCGATACGCATCCATTAGCTCAGTAGTTAGGCGATATTTATCAAATATTCTAGGGTACGCCAATCCAAGAGCAAGGAAACACGGTACTTTTCCAAATACCCCCCACCACTATTGTTCAAAACTGCACTGAAAAAGAGAGTAACCCCACCGTAGACCTTAATCCTAACCGTAACCCTAACCCTGTGGAAAAGGTAGTGGGGGGATTTTGTCTCTGAATGAGGCGGGCGGGGTATCTGGAAAAGTGCCGGAAACACTCATCTGGAAAGCTAGCAGTGAAGGATTTGAATCGTTTGGAGCTAAGTAGAGTAGTGGGCTTAAGATTACTACGGTTTTTAAATCGTAGATCAATCCGAGCACGGTGGTGTAAATGATCTCATAACGCAACCTTCGATTGTCACTTTGCATATCAGAGCATTCAACTCTTGCCCTCTTCAATTGGAAAGGGTTTCCCTCGACTTTTGGATTCTCAGATCCTTCAAACTCAATAAAACGACTTCCCATCTGACTTAAATGTGACACACAACACGAATTAAACGCCCTAGGATCTATTTTTTCGCAAATTGTCCTTGTGTATCGAAATTTCAAGGCCCCTCTTTTCGCTCAGTTGTGTATCCACACGAACCTTACCAAATGCATGTAAATCGATCGAGGCAGATAAATGTTGATGACTTTTTTCATGCCTCTTGCTTGCTGTATGCAAATAATTCAAATCACAATATCCAGTGGTTGTCCAAATACCTCCCTCCCTAGCAAACAACAAGCAAGGCCAACAATGGAATTTATTCATCCTCGGACATCCACATGCCCACTTAAAAGATTTGTAACTAGATTCCTTAAAATGACGATGAACTCCTTTGCCTGCCTGGGTACAACTTTTATCAATCTTAAGCCTCTCTAGAGGTCTACCATTCTCGATTATTTTTAACTTTGACTGAAAATCCCTCGAACGAAAAGGCTGAGTCAACTATTCTTGCAAACAATAGTTCATTTCCCCCACGAAACTGAAGAATGGAAAAGCAGAAATCTTTTTGCATGCGTTGGCCTTTCATTCACGTCGAATTGCGTAAGCACTTTTATCCAGATGAACTGTTAGACCAATCAATCACTGAACATCGAGGGACTGTTTCCATGACAGCTGAAAGCAACTCGCTTTCTGCATGCCTTCGTCGCACATTTCCCACACACTTAGCTGTTGGCGTCGCGAAGCACAGGTTTTGGGCTATTTTGAGGAGGTTTAGGGAAACGTAGGGAAATTGTTGAGACTGTTGAGATTGGAGATGCATTTTGACGGGGTTGATACGATAGTATTTAATTATACCTAAATTTACGATGCTCTACCAAGAAACTGAAAAAGTTAAGGGCAAGGACATATGGAAGTGACAGGTTATCTCTTGAAATTTTTAAGGCATGCAGTGCATGCGTTGCCTTCACTGACGGCACGTCCCTGGTACACAGTGATATTTTTTCCCTTTCGATTCCACCAAGTGCGCTGATACTAAGATTGATTATTATTATAGTAGATTTGGCAAATCAAATCTTTAACTCTTTACATATTTGTTCATATAAAATACTTTTGCTACTTTGTAAAATAGTTTCAAATCCAACTGTTATCTCCGGTACGTTCAATAAGCTCATTGATTATCACCACAGAAACATGCAATTATCATTTATTTTACTGCGGTTCTTCCGTATTAGTGGATATGTTTTCTAAGCATCGAAATCACCAATCAGGATGTAAGAGAACATCACAAAGATAAAAACTATTGCAAATGAGAAGTAAAAAGTCTTGTACCTTTCTTGCGTTCTAATCACCAAACGCTGAAATAATACCGTTGCCGTACACCAAGCATACTTTTCAAAGGTAAATAGTACAAAAGAGAGAAAAATTACAGATCAAATTACAGTTTCCCTTGAGCAAACTTTCTGACAGAAGGAAAGATTGATCGTCGTTTCTTGTAAGGAAAGATTCATGTTGTTCACACCTTGTTCACATCTGCTGAATGGATGGTGTCTGCTTCAGGGAACCTATATGCTCCCATGTACTATCATCGTTAGGAAGATCACATTTGCGCTACACTTATTATTTTAAAACTTGCTAGGCCTTGCTGGTGGTAAATGAGCCTCCAAAAAAATAAAGATTCTTAAATATCATGTAACTTAAACAACACATTATGGTCAGTTTCAAGCTTTACCTGCATTTACAATGCCGTACTTTGCACCAGCCTTCATAACTGCCTCATATACTGCAACACATGACTCTCTTGGAATATGCAGCTCCCACCCTTGCTCACCAACAAAAGTCAATCGTAATGCACGAAGTTTTTCCCCAGCTATTAGGATCATCTTGTGTGTTGAGAAGGGAAAAGCTTCGTTGCTAAAATCCTCTCCCGTTAATTCTTCCAATAACTTGCGGCTACAGAGACGAACAATAGCAAATGGAACATGAAATGGAAACAAGACGCATACTCAATTGTAAAGTGTATTGTTCGTGTACTTTTCACGGATCTATCATGTTTACAATTTGTCGTAAAATACAAACCAGCCGGAGCAAATTATACCCAGAGTGTGCAAAATGTTATCCTTTACGGAAACATATTTGGACAGCTGTAAACGAGCTGATAAGTGCCCAGTTATCTACCATATCCTTATATTGTACAGATTTTGCTTATAATTTCAATTTTAGTAGCTTTAAACACACACGTTCGTCTTGTTGTCATTAATTTTCCCATCTAACAGAGATTATCAGAGGCGTCTTTTTTACTTACTTTTACTCTAGATACACAGTATACTAGATATGGAGTAGATTTGAGAAGAAAACCAATAATCCCCTTAAAATTTTAGGGCTGTATATATTTTAATTTGGCTGGGATAAAGCGTAAAGTATGAGTAAAATGGCAATTACGCTTGGATCATTCAAATTATCTTGAACTTTTCATGAAAGTAATGCTTCTCTTTGATTACATTCTTAGTCATGTATCATGGCTCTGCATCATCTGCTTAAAATAAGCTGCCGGAAAGATTCAGTAGGCATCGTTGGAAAGTTAAGGATGACATACAAGAGTAGTACAACACTCATCACAGGATATTTCTCTACTCTGTTTAATAAATGCTTGGAAGGGTTTGAATGGTGTTTATTAGGATTTTAGTCTTACCATCTTTCTAAAATATTCCTTTTTAAAAAGAAAAAACGTATCATATACAATTAATAGCTTATTATTCAACCATACCTGTTTGGTCCCTGAATACTTAGCATTCCGATGTCTTCTGAGCGATCAATCAGTTCAACTTTAAAATTTTTACTGTCGATGACGTCGTTAAGATGCCCCCAAGCGTGTTGACCAATGGCACCACCAATTGCCA
Organism: Carybdea cf. marsupialis auct. non (Linnaeus, 1758); assembly: GCA_010016065.2. Classification (NCBI taxonomy): domain Eukaryota; kingdom Metazoa; phylum Cnidaria; class Cubozoa; order Carybdeida; family Carybdeidae; genus Carybdea; species Carybdea cf. marsupialis auct. non (Linnaeus, 1758). The sequence goes on along the minus strand of JAAAKL020006682.1, from coordinate 10,881 downwards.
AATAGAACCCTGGTCCTAAAATAGAAAAAACCAAACATTAGCTTGAGATTCAAGGCCACGATTGATGTAGTTATGTGTGAGTATACGCAATACAGCAAATTGCCACGTAGTGATTTGAACGCCGTATATATTCTCTACTGAGTTGATGCTTTCTTTTTATATATTTCATAAGCTGTTTTAACACGCAATGAATTGTTTAACGAGCCATTAAAAAGTTATGTATTACAAATGGTGCTGGTGACGATAGGAAGTTTGAAACAGCGGCAAAGTTTGCTATGACCAAGTGCCTAGTTTCCTTATACTAACTGCTGTGTTTCAGAATAGGGTACTATATTGATGAAAATATCACTGCACATAAATATTAGAACGTTTAGGCATAATTACAGTTGTTAATAGTGATAAAAGATAAAAATTCAAAAAGTTTATTTCAAACTTCAACAACAATATTTTTTGAGTCTGACATCTTTAAATTATAATTTCAACATTATAATAAAAATGCATGCACAACAGTTTTACAACTGCTGGAATTTGTCTTAAGTTCTTGGCCATAACAAATGGCCTTAAGATTGAAGGATCTAGCCGTAGAATTCTAGCCGCTACCAATAAAGCAGATTTCTGCATCAATGCTGTCTGAACCTTCACACCTACGTCTTTCAAGTAACTACTCAAGAGCTTTTAGAATTGTTCTGACGGCTCCTATCACTACGGTATAAACCTAGCTTTTACTTTCCACGAAGACGTTATTTCTCCGGCAATATCTTCATACTTTTCGATGTTTTCCTTCTCTTTGGCAACTATTTTCCTGTCAATCGGGAATCCAATATCGATTATACTACTAGTAGTTTTCTTCATTTTACCAACCACTACTCAAGTCTCATGGCTTGCATTTCACGGTCGGTTTGAATTGTGAAATTCAAACGCAGTTAATAGTCTTCATCTTCTAGAATCCCACATGTTGATGACTCTTTTCGGTATAACTTAATCCCAATTGCCTGCACAAACCCCAATAAAGTGCTCAGGCTACCTCTTCATGACCTCTCTTGTATTCCTTTTGTCCAAGATTCTCTCATGTACTTTCAATGTTGAGCACAGATTCCTCCTTTTCCAGCACATTCTGTAGAGACTCGTCTTGGAAATGCTCAATTTTTGCTTTGAGAGCAATAGTTCTAACCCTAACCCCCATCCACCCCGCTTCCCTCTTCAGATCTCCGTTAACAATCTACGTCCATGTTTTAGAACTCATCAACTCGCTCGTCTCTTGGAAATATTACCAATCTGAGGAATTTCCTTCAATTTCCTCAACACGTTCTCGATCTCGCCTCTTCTTAAATTGCTTTGGATTCTCATGGACAAGTTGATTTCCTGTTTCACTGCTACAATAAGCCGTTCTTCACTCTTGGCAATATATTTTTCAATCCTAATATTGCATGATCGGCACAGATACAAGACCTCTTTCTCCTCCTTTCCTTGGTAGATGGAGTCTTTCCAGACTATCAAGTAGATGTAACGCATCCTTCATGTTCATAAATTTTGAGTTTCTCTACCAATTTGTTCCAGTTCTTCCTTTTCCCATGCCATGAATGCAACAGTATCAGAGCAACGATGCAGGCAATGTATTGCCCGCTTTGATTCCATTTGCCCCATTAATCTTTGATTCAAATATGTTTCTCATCTCCTCATCAATTGGCAAATTTATTCCATTTTTACCGACCTCTGAACCTCCTTTTAATGCAAGGATGGCACGCTTTATATCCTTGCTAAGACCTCTAACCGTCTGTACCAACACTCGACAAGATTTTTTCACTTTTTGCATCTCATAGTGGTGCTTTTGGCTGGCTATGTCGGACGCACAACTTTGAGATTAGTTGACAGAATTAAGCAGCATATTCCTTCCTGTATTCGCCTATCATCAGCTCCTACAGGGAAACAATCACCTCGGGTTTCTAAAACCAAAAGCACAGTTAAACAATGTGACTCTGTTACAGTGCAGCACTTGCTTGAAAACTCAGACTATTTCAAAATGTATACAGATGGCCACTTCTGCATGATAAGTAAAGCTATCATTTAGACGTTCTCGAATCCGTTCACATCAAAGCAAGAAAATCGTTGCTTTGTAGACATGACATTTTCCATTGGGCCTTTTTGATTAACCATTTAGTCCCACGGACACTGATTGGTCAGAACACCACCAATCTGGCAGTTGAACTTCTGATCGAATACTATTAAACACAGTTGGGTATAAGTTTCACTGCTTTCTTCTCGATTTCAATTCTGACGATTTTGTACTCTGAGGAATGCAGACGAATAAAACTTTTCAGTAATAAAATGTTTTCGTTAAACTGCGTCATTTATTATTGATCAAATAAACGATCGTGTTAATATCATTGTGTCAGTATCAGTTACAGCACTTTGAAGTTTGCTTCTTGTCAGAAGAAATAAAGCGTATAGACATTAATCAGAAGTTAATTATAATTAACTTGCAACAATTCTACAACGAACGCAGTTCAGTGTTTTACGTTTAATCTGTCTAGAATTCCTTAAAAAGATTATTTGAATGTCAGAAAATTTGGTACTCTTCACCATTATATTTGGCTGCTTACCTGAAAAGTTAGGTTGCATCGCATTTGAGTCGTCTCCAGGCTCTAGCGACGTCACTGTAAGATCAGCAGCAATACCACCGTTGTGGTTCAGCATGCATGTATAAGTCGTTGATCCTAGAATTACCAAACATGGAAAAGAATGACAGAAATGTCAAAAGGTTTTGCAATCATTATTATCAGACTTTACATGTTAGGCCATTAAAATTTCTACTCAACGAGACAATACAGACACTTTAGGCCCCATTGCAAACGTTCGCAAACGTGGCGTATCAAATGTTGCAACAAGTTGACGGTTTTCTTATTATTTCCAAATAAGTAGAAGCACTTCTACTCTTTAATCCTGGATTATTCGTATTTAGCTTAGAACACACTTCTTAGAGCTTTATATAAATGCAGGGTCCCTATGTCTTACCAACACATTTTACCTAGCAAACGAAACTCCATCTAAAGATTTTCGTTGACGAAACCAAAAATGTAGAAGCCGTACTGTGATGGGACCACACCTACTGGTATCACATTTTTTGGACCGCTACTGGTGGGAAAGATATGTGCGTTAACTATTCAACCTAACACTCTGGCCGGTATAACAGCAGCTAACATGTATCCATTGACTAACAAACAGCTTTGGGTGGCTAACCTGGTGGCTTCCTCATTTGGTTTGTGAATATCCAATCTACTGCCTGCTGAGCATCAGTTCCGGTTAGGAAAAACTTGGCAAAATATGACATGTTGAAGGCAGCAACATTGTTGCGACATGACAAACATTCATTTCCAATCTGCAAGGAAAACATAAGGCATCATGATAAATCAGGTATTCCTTCTTAGTGTACGCTTAAAAAGAGTACAATATATAACTTGTATATGGAGAAAAACAAGAACTGCGTGTCAAATATTCCAATTATTCTTATCCTTGAGAGTCAACAAGAGTATTTAAGGGGAATTCACGTCTAATGCAGAAACGTAATATTTTGTGGTTCGGTAGAGCAACAAATTATTCACGTTAATTTTAAAATATGGCAAATCACAAAGTTTGTGTTCAAAGTCACTTTCTTACGGTTAACAGAAACTAAAGTTATCGGCAACAAAAGGTTGTGTGCGTTTTTGCAGGTGAGCCATTGTTATGTACAGTTACTAAACCACGTCACTGTAAAAGGCATGAATGTTATCCAGTTATTTCCACTATTAAGGTCCATAACAAGGCCCAAATTATGGAGTACGGTTACACCCACAGGAAGAGTAGGTACACTATTTATATAATGACAAAGCAGAAAACTCAATTTCATTAAATTCATTAAAAACATTTGAATTGTATATGTAAGAAAGACACATAGTATGCCATGGTTTATATCATACTAAGCATCAAGAAAGCAGCTTGTAAAAGTAGGTGACTGCTTTCCACTACCGAGATCTTTACTTCATGGTGTACCCCAGGGTTCAGTTCTGGGACTCCTTCTTTATCTTATTTATACTTCACCGATTACAGACATTAAAATGAAACACAATGGACAGTATCATCTCTATTTTGATTACACTCAACTCTACCTGCCCATTATGACTAAGTCTGACGCCGGACTAGTGGAAACTCAGCTACGTGTACAGTGATGTCTGTAACAGATTGATATCTTGATGTTGTATTATCAATTAAAACTTAATCAAGAGAAAACTGAACTTATTGTCTTTAGATCAAGATATAGTAACAGTATTGAAAGTCGGCCATGAGCGCATTATCTCCAAGTGCTCTTCAAGAAACCTTGGAACTATTTTTTACAGTTCCATGTGCATGGAAAAAGAAGTCACATAGTTATGTGATGAGTCGGCGTTCCATCTTAAGAACATCGCTAAGATGCGCAAATATCTTAATCAGGATGGTGCAGTGATTATTGTGCATGCTTTTATTGCTTCAAAACTTTATCATTGTAACTCTCTCCTTTTTGATATTCCAAAACATTTGATTGTTAGAATACACAGTATCCAGAACATGGCTGCTTGCATTGTTACACAAAGAAGAAAGTTAGATTCAGTTACTCTGATTATGTTAACACTTCACTCGCTTCCGAATTGATTTCAAAGTTCTTCTCATAGTCTATAAAACAATGTTTTAGCAACAGATTACATATCCAGTCTACTGATTTATCGGGAAAAGTCACAGACCTTCCCGCTCTGCTGACCGAAAGCTGCTAAACTTTCCGAAAACTAGGCTCCAGACATATGGCGACCGTGCTTTCAGTACTGCAGCTCCAAACTGTGCAATGAACTACCTATTACGATAAGAAACTCTGAGTCGATACGCCCTTTTAAAAGCCAACTGAAGACTCATCTTTTGAAGAAAGCATATAATAGTGAACATTTTACATCAACTTTTTCAACCTTTTAATCATTATTGTAAGTAGTATAAATTATTCTTTAGTTTTTATCCTATTCCAGCACTCAATACTTTGTAGAAGTTTTATGTGTGTTGGGTGCTATGAAAGAATATCTGTACAGTGCTATAAGAAATATGATACTATTAAATATTATTAATATTCCATGTCTTGAATAAGAGATGGAAGGATACTGGGATTTGAAAGAAAATGCCTTGTTGCGGGTTCATGACATCTTAGTCCTATGGGTCTGTGTTTGAACCTCACAGATTGGAAGAGTATTGTAAGCTGTAAAGGGGGCAAATCTTAAACGGAGTTAACTGGACTATAAGAGACTCGGAGGTTTTTTCTTAAAAACTCCAATTTTTCTGCACGGTGACTTACACTAGCAGTAGGCCGTAACTGATACGTAAGATATCTCATGATATCATCGTTTACTACACTATGAAAGTTTCTGTGCCTTTCGTTATCTGGAGGAGAAAAAGATTATTTAAAGCTCACATTTATCGTCTGTGGTTGATAAACTTAGTATCAGTGACACATTAGATACCTTTCGTGACCAAAACGAACTTGAAAGGAAGGGAAAAGGGATAACTCGTTTAACTATTCAGCGGCACGAAAGCATAATTACTTTTGATAATAGAGACTTTGTTGATGTTGATCATGGCTATAGTACTTGTCCCGCTAAAGATGACACCGCTGAAACCACACACACCCATCACCTCCTTATTGTCCGCGCACTAAAAGTGTAAGAAATTGTTGAGGAAAAAGTATATATGTATATAACTCACATCACTGAACTGTTCGGGAAAGTCAAACGTATAATCTTTCATCAGTAATTCTTCATATTTGTACTTCTCATTACGTGCTATATCGTAACTGCCATAATAATCGTAAGGCATAACCTACAAGGCACAAAAGCATAAATACATTACTGGTTTTAATTTGTAATAATCGTGTTTGATCATTTGAGGGCGCAATACAAAGAAAACAACAACAGGAAGGTACTCTGGGGGAATAATACTTTTTTCAATTGTTACCTGTTGATACAGAGCAGCCCTTGCAAACAAAAATTTTACGTCCACATATTTTTTATCAAGATCTTCTTGATTAAAAATGTAGCTCCGCTTTTAAGAATCTATATCAATTTATCCACAATATATATATGGATTTCAAATGAGACAACAAAGTATTCTTCAACTATGGGTAAAATTAGTTTCAGAGTTGCCAAAGGCACATATACTGATGCTACTATCAGGTGACTGCTACCTCATCGGTAGTTGAGATGTTTTCCATAAATACGTATACTCGAAAGGATCTTGAGAATGACCATCAAAAACATCTTCCGCCTGGTAATGGTAAATCGAACAATCGAACATGCGTTTCATTTTGGCAACGAGGAGGAATGCATGAAACTGCACGAAAATTATAGATCTTTGCTACCGTTACTGCTTAATTCTATTACTGTGAAAAATGATTTTTCTCCTTGCTTGTTAAGCCCCTCTATTTTTGAAGAATGTCTTTCTTTCACTACTTTTCGTACGCATATTTGGCTCTTAAATATCTGTTTTTTCACCCCTGGACAAATGCGTGTTTTTGACGTTGGAACGCCGCTCTTTAAAAAAATTGTGTGGAAACGATCAAATTCTAGTGTTCAAGGACAGAGCATAGACGTTAGCTGTCGTGAAATGGTCCATTGCCTTGGTGTTCACACAAAGCATCATATTCTTCCGCATGTTCAGTAGGTCATACGCTTCAACAAACTACTAGATGTAACAAAATACTATTAATATAAACAGATGGTCCTTACAGGCGCAGGTTCCTTCAGGTTAAACCAACCTGGTCGTTCCCAGCCATGCCTCTCTTGATAAACACATCCCGCGTCTTCAAGCACCTATGTAACAGGAATAAATTGCAGCGTGCCTTACAAGATATAACGCAGAGCATTAAAATACATCTAAAAGAAACAGAAGGCTGTATCCACATAGATCATCTTACAATAACAACTTGTCCATCGTTTCTTAACGAAGTCGCGAAAAGAAAATGTGAATTCAGATGGCGGAGGGAAACGAGCAGTGCTGCCACTAGTAGGGGAATTCCCGTCCAGTAGGGAAAAACAGGTCCTTGTAGGGAGTAGGGGAAACCTACGGGGAATTACAAAATTGTAGGGGGGAAATTTTGAGAATTTTAAGAAATCAATTAATATATAGTAATATAATAATAGTTAATATATTATTCCAAACAGTTTCTAGAAAATTAGCATTTTCCACATGAGTGCTGTATTTATGCGTGAGGTTATTTGAAAACTTGCACCAGTGTGAGCGGTGTTAGTATTTCTACTTGAAATCAACACAAAATTTGAAATTGAAGCCAAACGCGGCGATGACTAAAGAGCACAGATGTTAACATAGACAATCTCTGCTTGTCTCACACGGAAAGGTTGTGACAGGGCATTATGAGAAAGAATAGAAAGGTTAGGTGCTAATTACGACACATAGGCCGCAAATAAATAAAATTAAGAAACCTGTGACCAGGTGATTTGTTACGACATATGCTGTTAGAAACACTCACAGTCAGTTTCAGTTCTGTCAGACTCATTCTGAAAGGATAATTCTGATCGCTGCTCACGAATCTCAGTCAATACATTTATATGATATTATAGCAAATGCCTAAAGATCTGGAAAAGAGATACAGAGCTCAGAAATACAGAAAAGAATGGGAGGAATCAAGAAACAGTAGTGGAAAAGCATTCCGCTACTTTAGCAATAAAGATCTCGTGCCAGGAAAACCAGAACTCATTGGACGCAGTAAGTCCTCTTAGCATATTCGAAACGTCAAACCGGTTGCGAGCAATTGCCCAGTAACGTCTTTCAGTTGCCAGTTATGCAAAGATAAAAGCGGAATTGAACACTGTTGCCTTGATAGCTCGGAAAAATATGTCTTTGAACTTACTTGACCAACTGATGGAAACGCGATATTTTTTATTGCCGCTGACTCAAAAGCTATTAGTGGAATGACATGTAATAGGACAAAAGGAACCAATTTGAGGAATAAGTGCTTGGCTGTTTATTCACACGAAAAACTGTAGGAAGAAATAAAAATGCTCACGGGATTTCAACACTATGCGACAAAGCAACAGATATTACTATGAAAAAAGTGTTTGCGTCAATATTCGATATTTAAATCAAGAATCTGCTGCATCTGTGACTCGTTTGCATCGTTTACTTCCTGTTGAGCAAGGAGATGCTGATGGTCTCTTTGAATCCTTACAATCAGCTCTTGAAAAAAGATGCCATTGGCTGGGACAAAGTGATTGGCTATGCATCAGACGGAGAAAATTTGATGCAGGTACACAATAACTCGGCTTTGACCAGAATGAAGAAGGCCGTCCCTGGCATTTTTGTTCTAAAGTGTTTCTGCTATTCGTTCAACCTTGTTGCAAGTCATGCATGTGAGGCTCTGTCAAAGACGGCTGACCAGCTTGTACACGTTGTGTATAACTGCTTTAAGAACTCTCCTAATAGACAGGAAAGTTATGAAGAGTTTCAACACTTTGTTCAACATAAAATTTTAAAGCCATATCAAACACGTTGGTTGTCTGTTTCACAATGCTTCAATAGGGTTCTGAAACAGTGGCCTGCATTAAAGCTGCTTTTTTTGCAGATGCAATGGAAACCAAATTTCCGATAGACGAAGAATATGCTAAGTACTTCAGTCTCCCTATTTGAAAGCTACCCTGGAATTTATCGATTTTGTGCTTTGGGACTTGTCAGGTTTGAACGCAATGTTCCACTCAAAAATATTCAAATTGCACCAGTTCTTACCCGAGGTAGAAAGAGTTTGGAAGATGTTCTGCAAAAATTTTATGAAGTCAGTGGAAGAGGATTATAGTGCAATAGATCTCAAAGACGAAAGAAATTGGTGTCCTTTAGAAAACGTTTACCCTGCTATCATGGCTAACGTAACACTGGAGGGTATGAGGCCACATGAAAGGGAAAGTTTTCAGAAAAGACATCGTGCATGGTATCAAGAAGCAGTTTCCAAGATACTGAGTCGTGTAGACATTTCTGATGCGATTCTCAAGGCATTGAAAGACGTTGAACCTGGTGTGATTGTGAATGGCTACGATTCTGTAACATCAGCAGGGGTGTTGGCCAAAAAGCTTCCTCGGCTCATTGGAGAAAGCAGCATGCAGGCAATCGATAGGCAGTGGAAATCAATTTTGAAAGACAACGTTGTCAAAAGTGGTGGCTGGGAAAAGAAAGGAGTTTCAGGCTTCTGAAAAGACATGTGTGCTGCAGAAGAATATAAAGATCTTTCGAAGTTTATGTTGGAGATCACTGCTCTGCCACAGAGTACTGCAGGAGTTGAGAGAACATTTTCGAAAGTTAACAACAACAAACAAAGCTTCGAAATTATCTTGCTGTCATTACAATGGAGTTAATCATCAAGGTGAGCAAATGTTTCCTGAAGCATTTCGAGGTAAATGAACGACTTGCTCAACTCCATGCCAATGCCAGGATTGAATTTATGAACAAGGTCACAGAAGCAGATCGTCAAAGTACAAAAAGTGATACAAACTTTCAATAAAAAAACTGAGTGAATACGCTGTTAGTATTCAAGCATAACTTTTATATGTATTTTTAAACATTGTTTTGTTACACATTCCATATCTTATTATCATTGAGATTATTTCCTATCATGTTAGGGTTTTCACTTCTTCTTTTATTATATTTTAATGAAGTATTTTAATAGGAAATGTTCGAAAATAGCTTCATCTCTCTATTCGAATGTTTCGTCGCATAAAATTTCCTTAACAAATATCCTGTATAATATTTAGTACGGTCTTTTTTGATTGATGCAGGGGAATGGACACGAATGTAGGGGAAAGTAGGTGAAAAATATGGAACTTGGCGTAGGGGGAAGTAGAGGGAAAACGCATGAGCCGGAGGTGCAAATAGCAGACTAAGAGTGGCAGCAATGGGAACGAGTGTCTTGCTTACTGGAGACTTTTAACTAGCTAACTAGAGACAATTTCCTTTTAAATTTGAGAACCAGCACGCCTGAGGGCTCGGAGGATAAACAATCAATCAACTATTTCACGCCATAAACACTTAATACTATGCGGCAAGCGTTAAGCCCCATTCACACTACGTGACGGTTTAGACGAAACGAAACGATTTGGACCAAAACGTCTCAAACCGTCAGCAAAAGTTGACGAAACGGTTTGCTTCAGCAAATCGAACATTTTGACGATATGACGATATGACAAATCATCTAGCCAATTAGGAAGTCTAAAACGTTGGCTATCAACCAATAGGATGGTCTCATTCTCACTCTTCAGTTAACAAGATTTCTACAAGTTTATCCAGTTCTCACAGCTTCGACAAAAAATGAGTTTAACTGTTGTGGGACGAAATGATCTTTGAAGAAGTGAAAAAGCATCCTTGGCTTTACGATCGAAAGCGGACCTTGAACATAGAAAAAACAAATTATGTCCTATTCTCCAAATACAACAACAGACAACGAACAACTCTTCCGATGTTAAAAATTGAACAGGAAGAAATAAGTAAAGAAAGAATTAGATTGGGAGAGTCATATACAGAGAGTGGAGTCAAAAGTTTCTAGGGCCATTGGAGTTATTTATAGAACAAGAAAATATGTTACTCGACAAGCTTTGAAATCACTTAACTTTGCATTAATCCATAGTCATATAATTTATGCGAATATTTTATGGGGAAGTACTTACAGATCAAAATTGACAAAGCTCCATATACTGCAGAAGCAAGCTATTAGAATCCTAGGCAGTGTAAACAGACTTTGCCACTCCAGACCGTTAATGCGACAATACAAAATACTTAATGTGTATCAAATAAACGTATTTCAAGTTATGTACTTTATGTATAGACACAAGCAGTCTT
>JAAAKL020006681.1:0-17726 GCA_010016065.2 Carybdea cf. marsupialis auct. non (Linnaeus, 1758) | reverse complement strand
TTATTTACAGACAATATACATACATGTTACATTGTACTTCCACTAGTAACTGCTTAACCATATTACCAAAAGTTACAAAATACGTCATTCATAAAGAACATGTGTAGCTTGAAATACAGTGAGTGGATGTATAAGCAAACAATTTGTTCCGGTATGATAAGTACACCTTGCAATTCATAAAGTACAGTGTATACCTGCCCTTATAAATTAGAGCATCAGCACAGAAGGCTTGGAATTTTTTATGGTAATTAATTTAGCAGTCAACCAAAAAACAAAAGAGACCAATGCTGTTATGTAGTAGAATAAATGTATCAGTATTGTGCTCCATGAACATGGTCAACATGGTGTATAATTTACAGTGTTTAAGAATTGAAAGGCTCAGAAACAAAAAACTTGAATCGTGAATTTATGGACTTCGGAAAAAAATCGATTTAAATAAAAAAAATCTGATTTAAATAAAAAAGATCAGATTTTTTTGATTTTTTAAAAAAATCACTGATTTCGCCAACCCTGGTAAGGGGTTATTCCAAGATGTCGTAGGTTCTGTGTTAAGTTACGTAGTTTGGGCACTTAAACTACGTTTGAAGTTACAGACTGATTGTGGAATTATGCAGCAACTATAAAAACTATAGCAGTTAATCGTCGGTGTACCAAGTATAATGAATGTCGGTTATTTTGCCGGAGAAGGGAACGAAGGGACGCTTCCAGAAGCAGCTTACCATTTTTTTCATCCTGTGCTTATATAGTGAGACCCAAACTATTCGTGCACCTATGACCCCATCGCGGGCTTTTCTATCAAGTTACTCATGTTACTTACGGTCACGTTAAATCGCATTATAAGTCGTTTCGTGAGTCACGAAGAGCTCCACCATTGATGATTCAAGGTAGTCACGCACTCGCTTGATTCTTTCTTTTTCGCTAGGAACTGAAGTAGACCCTTAATATATATGCAAAAAGTGCGTATCTTATTGCATGTAATAGTCAACATTGAAGAGACTTGATAAGATAATTATTTGCCGTATTCATCAGTTTTCACTGCTGATAAAATTGTGTAAACAAAGGATACTTCGATGAGCACGAAATAGCGAAAATATTTAGTACTCATAATCATCATCGTCATCATCTTTTAAACTGTCCATTTTCCATGCTAGCATGGGTTGGACGGGGGTTTCGTGATAACAATTGCTCAAGCAGCAGGATCCAACACAAGGGTTTTAACCAGTTTTAATTTGTGTAAGTCCTCTGCGGTTTTGTGTTGCGTTATGTACTGAGAAGCTTTATTCGTCTGACACTATTCGTAATACAAAACCGTCAGAATTGAGATTGAAAGGAAAGCAATGAACTGATACCCACCTGTGTTTTGAAAGTAGCCAATCAGAACTCTTACTGGCAGATTGGTGTTGTTTTGAGCAATCAGTGTCGTGGAACTTAATGGTGAAGAGGTCCAATGAAAAGATAAATGTCATCGACTTTGCCATCAAGGCAAAATTATCGCTTTATTCCATTGAAACTTTCGCTTGGTAACGTTTTGCATCGATTTCAGAATCAGATAAAAAAAAGTTTTAGAAGAGTGTTACCCTATGGGTAATTAAGGCCAGTATGAAAGTGTTCTCAACTAACAGTAGGGACCGCAAGCCTTCCACAAATTTGCAGAATTCTTGTCTACTCATTTTCTTCCCAGTGTGAGGCTGACTATGTCGGATCCATGACTTTGAGGATAGTTGACAGAATTAAACAGCATATTCCCTTCTGTATTCGCTAACTATCAGCTCCTACAAGGAAACAACCACCTCGGCTTTTTAAAACTAAAAGCACTGCTAAGCAATGTGACTCTGCCTTAGAGCAGCAGTTCCTTGACAACCCAGACTTTGCGAAAATGAATACGGATGACCGCTTCCGTATATCCGTATAATAGGTAAAACTGTATCTGCTTTTCACATAGCCATTCTCAATGCCGTCCACATCAAAGCAAGAAAACCGTTGATTGATAGAAGAAAGAAATGCCTTAAAGCTACCTTTACTTTTATTTTCTTTGTTCTCTCGCTGTTCAGGACCACCTGTTTATGTAAAACCAAGTGGCAAATCAAACCGAAAAATCATCGTGAATGCTATTTCTCACTGCTGCCTTTCGGGCGAAGTGAATAAAGAAGCCAAGGATAAATGCTTGCAGGTATGATAGCTTAGCTGTTTTAGTCTATTTGAGTAGCCTTGTTTTTGTTGTTGTTTTTTGTTTTAATATAGTTTTTAAACGATGCCACGTTTATGCAGACACAAGTACACTATGCTGCTTACCGGTTCGTCAGGTTGTTTATTATGCCATCGATTCTGTTGCGGAGTTTTCGAGTGGGGAGTGTGAATGAAAGTCCAAAGTACGATGTCAATAAATGGAAGCTCTGACGACCTTTCGTTATCTCAGTCATAAGGGCTGCTACAAACCTGAGAGGAGAAAGAGGGAGCAACCACCTCAGACCACCGGGGGCACAGTAGTAAAACAATGATATCTGTCGTTATAATGTTAAATGACGTCTCGTACGTCGGAGATAGCATGATCCAGCTCTCAAGTCTTTAGACTTAAAGATTCAGACAACTTCGAAACGTTCTTGCCGTGGGTTTCATGCCACGTTTAGTTCAAGATTTTACAGCTTCCCACTTTCTATTTGCGCCGGTTCTATTGAACGGTTTTCAAAGCATCCATTCAAGTAACACATCATAACTCTTACGGAGGCATGGTCGGACTGGTGAATACAAGCATGAGAATGGATCGTAATTGTCAGTCAGAATCAACCAACTGAAGAACTAGAAACAGTATTTTATTAACTCGATTAGCTCATTTCTGATAGAGAACGTATAATTTAGGAGAGTATTGCCCCCACCCCCTCCTTGACATTTATCTTCCACGCCCCTGGGCTTTTGTGAAACTGTAACACATAATATATAGGTAAGCCAAAGGTGGAAGTAATAGAATGAGGTAGTCACCTTTGTCAAGGTCAGAGATTTCATTAATAGGTCATGCAGACATAAGTGGAAACCTGCCCAGCTATTATTATTTTCTAACTCATCTGATTCCATTAATCTGTCTTTGCAGGTACTGTCGTCGTCGGATTCAAGCCATTTCTTCGTCTTGTTTCGAGATGGCTTGAAATTCAGAGGCTTGTATTCATATTCTCCAGAGACAGATTTGGTACGTAAAACGACCGGTAATCGAGTTCTGTTTGGCCCTTTATTTAGTGTGTTACTGACTTCACTACTATGGAATGCGTGCCACGTGAGTGTCTGCTTGACTGCTTGTTACAGTTTATAGGGAGAGGCTGAAGCTAAAGGCTGGTTATGTTTGTACGACTAAATCGCCCTGGGGTGGTTTTTTATCCTGCGAAAAGTTATCAAATTTGAAGGGATACTAGAGAAAAGTGAAAATATCACCATCGGGATTCGAACCCAGGACCAACGCATTCACGGCATTCTGCCCTACCAACTAAGCTATGGTGACCCGGTGAAAATAGTTACCTCATATACTCCATCTGTATAGTATTTTCGCTTATAACACATTATTTTGCTTTGGTTCGTAACATTAAAGATCCCATTTGCGATTCTACTCATCATTGAAATCATTAAGCGATGATCGCTAGCCCCGCTACATGTAGCCTAGCTACAAGCTACCGTAAATTGAAGATCAGATCTGTTTGTAAGCTGTGAAGTGATCTGATTGATCCCTATGGAATGATCAGTCAGAGGGACTGAAACATATTTACATGGTTCCAACAGCGCGCGTTGTGAATTTTCTTCGGTAGCGGCTGCTTTCCCATGCAATTTCTTGAAGCTATTTACAAAGCTAGCTCGTTAACTTGTTCCCATGCAGCCACGTGTGTCATCAGCTTTACTTTGAGATTTAAAATTAAACATGAAGATGAGACGTGTCATCTTTTTGCACTTTAACTGTGCTAGTTTTAGATACTAGGAGTTTGAACAGCTTCAAATACTTAATAACAAACGAAAGTGTGCAAACCCGCAGCAATATAACAAGAGAGGACATGAATCGATGCTGTTGACATTATACTTTAGGGAGCTGGCCATTAATTATTTAGTTTTTACATTTAGAGTACTGAAATAGCTATGATAGGTAAATCACTTAATGTCAGAAAGCATTGACCACCCATCTTGATTGTTATTTAATGAATAGGAAGGTCATGTTTGATTTTATTTATCAAAATTTCTGTCAAGGTTTGAATTATACTATTTATTCACCGTGCGTCTTGTTTATATTAACTAGGCACTGTTTGACCCCTCCTATTCCTGCAGGTGACGAAGCTTTATGGTGTCGGGCCCAGGCATGTTACAACAAAGATGATTGAACACCTGTTCAAGTAAGTAGCTTTAAAGAGAGTTATTCGTCTTCAATGTATTTCGGGTTGAGAGGTACGGCTTCTGTTTCACAACACGGACAAAAAGTTTGGATAGGTATTTGGTGTTACAAGGAAAATTCAGCCATGTATTGAAGATAAATACACCAGCAAAGATTATATTTTATGGAAAAAGTTAATTATGAGTTAATTATTTCGCGAAGTAGCTAAGTGAGAACATGACTGCACATAACGTGATCTTACAAGCCAAGGCGTACACTTAGTAGTAATATCAATGATTATCATCTAGACATGCAATGACTTCGAGAACACTTAGTAATTTTTTACTTAGTCAAGATCTGGGCAGATCTCATCTTCATATATTTCTCGCGTATAGGTGCTGATTTGATGGAAGCATCAATTATGAAGAAATACATGAGAAAAGTGAAATGTCAACACCGGGACTCGAACACAGAGCCCGCGCAATCACGGCATGCCTCTCTATCAACTTAGTTATGATGCCCCTGTGGTTATATAGTTTACAGGCATTTTTCTGTGCTTGCCGTATTAGTTCACATTTATCCACCAGTAAACTTCGACATTAAGCTCTGCGCAATGTGGAGACAAGCTTCTTTGCGTCATGTGACTAGACCATGGAAGGGCTGTCACCCGGTCCTGCAATCTGTCAAAAGTCCGTAGGAAGTTTCTCTCTTCCTTTCTTCTCGATGACACGTAATGACGGAAGTGTCACTGTGTTACATTCATACGTGTAATGTATAACTTAAACTTCAAATTCTCAAATTACCTCCGTCTCGTATCCCGTTCCCTTCCCACCCCCTCCCCGCCCTTCCCATGGCCTCCATGCTGGGATTTAAGCTGCCCATATTGATTATTTTGCCTCTTATGATTTTCGTTGAAACAGGTACAACAGTGGAGGGAAAGAATTTACACAAATCCATGCTAAATCATTTTCAATTCAAGTTGACGGAATGACCATTAAGAAAGAATTCTGGATGTCGAACAAGCAAGGTGTGTCCAAGACAAATACAAATTTGAAAAAATACCCTAGCAAAACATCCTTGCGGAAGTAAGAGAGTGGCTTGCAAGCTGGTAAACTCAAGAGCTGTAAAGTGAGGGCAATTTCTTGGTGTGAAACTATTGCAGTCATAGACGCCTCTTGCGGCTTTGCGTCATCAGATGATCGCATTCACTGAGTCAGCTTTCTTCTAGTAGTCAAAGACTACATTGACATTCAGTGTATTTCCTGCGTGGCATATATCTGGATTTGCAAATGCGTGATTCTGTGTACAGACAGAGAATATGTTCTCATTTTGCGTTTTAGAGGTTCCGAAACCTTGGTTAATGCTCCAAATCCGTAATATCGGTTATACTGTCATATGAAGATGGGACATCCGACCAGGCGCAATAATGTATTCTATGTTGTTTTAACACATGGAACATGCCTATACGAATAGCTTTCTTAAAATGTACTTGATACAATGTCGGAAGGAAATATGCACACTCATATTGTGGAATGACATCGGTATTAAGATGAAAGTGTAGCACAGGGTATTACTGGTGGAATCGCACTTAATAGATTCTATTTTTGGACCACAACAAATCTGCAACAATTTGTCCTAACTGTCAGTTTTAAATTTTATAACTGTATCGTTCTAGACGATTGTGTAACATACGATGCAGTTTTACAACATCCGTCAAATATAAATTTAAGCTACCTTGTAAATGAGTTGGGTTGACTGAAATGTCCGAGTTTATCATAATTGATGTAGTTAGTTACATATTTTCGCAGCATTTGTCGCTTCCGTTTTGTTTTATTGCATTAGTATACCGAAATATTCATGCCCCTTACCTCGTGCTTTGGGAAACTTATAGACAGTGAAGTAATACGTTATGTTGTTAAAACGTTTGTATATCTTTACTAACGTGTGTTAGACGGGATGTATTAGATCGCGGAGGTTGTATCTACTAGGTGAAAGGATTCTGGGGCGTTTTCAATGTTGAGCCCCACGAATCAATTTTTACTTAAGTGCCATTTTATTTGGCAAATATTCGTAAGAATTAGATTTCTAATTGTAACGCAGAAGCGATGTTAATGCTTTTGCAATTCGATGGCTTATTTTTGAAGGGTATCTTAGAATGTGCCAAAAGACACGTCTGTTCTTGTTTTTGTTTATGTCATAAGGGTAGCCAGGGGGGATCGTGACATTGCCTAGGGCTTGAGTCTGTTTTGGTAGTTTCATAGTTACTTTTATAAACTTGAAAACCCAGAAACTGGGAAATGTGGCATTTCTAGGCAGTTTGTCAATATTGGTTAATTCTTCCAAAATAGCTGCAAAAGCAAAGAAAGGTAAATTTCACAGAGACAACTCTACGGCTAGGGCCTCAGTAATGCCTGGAAAGGTGAAGGAGCCCCTCGGTGATATGCCAACAAATACTTTTGAAAGCTTAGATGTTTATGTGATATTACCTTAAGGTATCAAAGTATGTAGTAACCTTGTCTAATGGTTCAACGCAACACGTCAAAATCAGGAAATGTCTTGAATTTAAGTTTAACCTCGACTCTGGTGAAACTTGGACATCAATATTTGACGGAACATCTGCTTTTCTGTGATATTGGTTTTTGATATGGTACGTACAGTTAAGGAACAAGAAGTGTGTCGTTTCCACTAAGCAACGGGAGCACACTCTGTCAGTTGGCTTATAGATGTTGATGCAACCTGAGTTTGCCGTAAGTCAACTAAGCACGCAGACTTCACCTAGGACTTCCAAGCCTCTGGCTGCAACCATGTGTATTTTTGGTTGGTATATCCTTTTGCCATGGATAGATAGTGAATGTTTTTTGTTCTTATGGTTTTGAGAACGACTTGTGAATTTTCGCAAAAGAGAGAATCTTCATTAAACTTCACCGTAATGCAACGTAATTAGCGTGTCTATTTTCATAAAACATTGATGCAACTTTAGTTTTTTCATCACAAATAGAACTCTTGCCATTTTTCATATTCACATTAATTCAACTTTAACCGTGTTATTGGGTTTCTTTGTTCATAAATTAATTTATCGTGTATTGATTTCTTGTGTTTGACACATTCGACTATAATTTTTGGCTGAGTATCATTGACTAATTAACTTTGTAAGTATTAGTGTAGATTAGGGGTGGCTGCACTATCTCTACTAATTCAGTATGTGCTTCTATGTATTTTTGTGTTAGTAGCAATGAGAGAAGATGGCAATTTTGAACAGAGTAAAACGTGACTTTGACGTCCTCAGAGATAGTTTCTCTCCTAAAAGCACATGGTGCTCTCTAACTACCAATTTCTTTTAGTACGTGTTTACCAAGTTTCCATTCCCAAACAAGCAAACAGCAATTTTTAAGATTTGAAACGGTTCAACACCTGACGGCCTTCCTTCCTTTTCGCCGCTGAAGTAAGTCCCACAGTAGCCTTAATGGTTGCTGTATTGGCTGATCGATTCATTTTTGACCGGTTTGTAACAGGAGACAATGACTAGATGGATAGTTGTCACTTTTACTTTTGCAGGAAAGAGCAGTTTTGGAGTAGCACTCGTCATTGCTCGTACGATAGATGAAAGGTTATCATTGGGTTGCTTAAAAAGGTGTCTTTCGCACGTTCAAGTTGTGGTTTTGAAAACATAGCTTACGGGTTTATGATATGTTAATGTTGAGCAGAACTGTACATGTTCATCGACCACGCCTGATATTTTTGGTAGTAGGGGGGAGCATTACACCCTGTTTTCATCGTATCTCTGCCACATAAGTTGTAAATGCAAACTGCATGTAGGATCGTATGTAATTGAAGTTGCATGTTCAGCCAACTGATAACTACCAAAAAGAACTGCTATATGACTGTTACTTTGGCATGATCGTTCATTTCCAATTGTCAACTCCGCCGGTATAAATGTTGTGAAGTCTGGTGGGGCAACAAGTAACACCCCGCCCCTGCCCCAAAAATCTAGATGGCGTCGCACGTTCAATACGTTTTCAAATACGCTGTGTCCTCTGTGTCGTAGAATTGTGAATAATGATGAGTAGATTCGTTCTTTAATGCTTGTAACCTGTTTTAAAAAGAAAGCCAGACCTCGATTTCCAGTTTCTAATTATTAATAACCCTCGTAAATAATCTGCTAGTTCTCACTGCGATTTGAGACGTACATTCCTATTGATACATGGGCCATTGGAACTAGAGGGACTGTTGATCAGTTTCACTACGCTCAGATGCACAGTGCGGGATTGAATAGTGCCTATGCAAGACCAAAACATAATCAGTAATTCAATGTTCAAAACAACACAAACAGTCACAAAAACTACATTGCTTAAAATGTTATTACTTCACTGTGTTATTATTAGGATTTTGGATAAAATCTGAATAGAGCAAGTAGTTCCAACTACGATCCGATAAGCACGATCAGAGTTCCACCTTTTTGTCCTGTCCAAATTGTCCTGTAATTTGTGGCTAGTTAGGTTGACGTTAATCTTTTCTTAACAGAGCAGCAAACTCTTTAGTTCGATGTTGTAAAAATCATACAATACATGAAAACTCTCATTGCTACTGCTCTGACTATACTCTTAAACACGTTTTGCAGCACTAGAATAAACATTCACGTATTTATTGTATGTAAATTTTATTGTACGATTTAGGTGTGAATACCTTGCATAAAACTTTAAGGAACAATTGTAAAGTGACTTTTTGTTATATATTCCTCCTTGATGCAATTGTTGGGTATTGTTTTGAGCGCCCGATCTTGGCTCGCGTTCATTACGTGATCTGGCCAGATAAGTGCGCCGAAAGGTAGATCCCTGTTTTCTTTGTCCACTTCGCAGGGTTTTATTGAAAGCTTCTGTTGCACTAGCGCTCGGATATAATATCGCACAAGCGTTCCAACGAGAAAAAAGTCCTGCAATTGCAAACATGTAAGTACTACCCATTTAAGATCAGAAGCATTACCCCCCTTGTTCATTTTTTCTCATTACTATCTCACCACTTAGCTATCACAAATGTAGAGATGTACTTTCCTACAATAGCTAGAGATGTACATTCCTATAAGGATATACTATTCTAGAATCAAGTTAGGGTTAGGTTCAGGCTTAAGGTCAGGGGTTATGGTACTAGCATCTACTCTCGCAAAGGGATTCTGTGAAAGTACATCTTGGCAGGAAATTTTCTATAGTAGTATAACTTAGCAATTCTAGGTTAGTATGTACCCTAAAATTCTAGCATTTTAGTACGACTCGTTCGTAAGATTCCTACCAAATACAAGTAGCAATGGCTTCAATCTGCTTAAGATCCTTAACATAGGTAAAATTGATCAGCTCGTAAAAAATTATGAACAAGTTCATATGTTTGGTGAACATGTTTTTAGCCTTGCAACGGTATATATCGACGATTGTTCAAATCCTCAGTGTCACACTTGGACGAGCTCTCAGTATTTACAGGAGTAGAGCTGGTGCAAAACCACTATCACAATCTTTTCATTTCCATGAAACTGTGACATCACAATTACATAACAAGAAATATGTCCACTTCGATGCTACCCCCTTGTAGCGGGCCTTCAGGTTGCGAAAGAGAACGTTCTTCCGTGACGTCACGGTGAAACCAACGTATCCCCTCCCACTACCACCCCTATCATCATAAATTATTTTTGGATCCCCTCGAGTGTTTTTAGCGAGATGAGCGGAATTGAGGGCCGCGGTTAGCCGCCGTTGTCTAGTGGATAAGTTCCTGGCCTTCAGTTCAAGAGGGTTACGGTTCAAATCCCAGCAGGGCCATCGTTGACGTCAGGAAGGACATTGGGTCTTAAAGTGCTCAATGCTCCAAACAAGCCCCATGTACGTGGGCAACGCCCTAGCCCCTGCAAAGGGGAGTACACGGCGTTAAAACCGCATCATCATTGAAAATCAGCCAGAGAGGTAAAAAATTACACCAGTTTTACCTGTCACAGTTTCGGTCGCACATAGCATGTCTTTCGTTACGAGCCCACTCTTGGGATCTACTAACTATGTCGATTAAGTATTATCATGCAGTTTAGCAAGACGAAAGTCTGCAAACTTTCTTATCTCGTTATCCGATAGGCATTGTCTATGCACCAACCATCCACTGATGAATTAAACCACACGACCAAAAGAACATGGGGTGTCGTGACTATTAACTCTCGCTTATCGTTCATTAATCGATCTGTTTACTTTCAAATCATAAATTGTGTTAATGATGAATGGCTCGTCACTCAAGCAAACCCACACTCGCTCGCCTTCGTAATTGCCGGCTAAGTCAAGCAGCTGTCAAACAAAGGGTGAAAAAAGTGGAACTTCGACAAGTTTGTGACTTACGTCCGGGGCGTTAGTCCGGTGTTGGGAATCATTGATCTTTATTCACATGAAAGAAGCCTGTTTATTTGTTCGCTAGAATCTCGTTAGACAGCCGCAACCTACAACAAGCTCACTTTTGACATGCTGATACTTAAGGTCACTGTTATGAACTTGGGTGACTTCATTTTAACCTCGTAGGTTAATGGTCAAATCTGACCAATCCCAGGAGTGGCACTCACCCTTATTACAAAATTTTCAATGGTTACTAAAAGAGGAACTTTTATCCCTGATGTAGTCGAGAAGCGTCTGTTATTTGTCATTTGACTTTCTTTATAAACAGTTCCATGTACGGCTTCAGCGTCTCATTACTTTGGTGCTTGACATTCTCAATCTCAAAGTCATTTAAAGTTACCTATGTTTCAATATTACCATATAAAGGTGATCATAAATATATAACCAATTAACTCTTAAAGCTACATTAACATAGAAATCACGATTCCCACTTTCCTTTGACTGATTTTAAAGCAACATTTCAGAGTAACAGCTGAATTATTTCTAGTTTGATGACAAGAAGTCATTTCAGTGCCATAATCGCTAGAGATAATATTTACGGGGGTAAAAGCGAAAGTTCTTACACTTACGTGTTGGAGGCATAGACCCTCTGCCCCCTCCCCTGGTGGCAATTTCTGTTCACATTTTTCTCTAGTAGTTTTGATTTTTCAGGTAGATTTTCAGGTAGTTCAGAGCTCCAGGTGATAGTAATGAGATAATCTAAAGAAATAAAATTTACTTAACAAGGCTAGGCTATAGAGTTGCTGCTAAAAATAGTAGGAGTAAAGAGTCGTGAAAAATTCTGACTACGGTATGTAATTGCATAGCACAATGGATCCATCATTATCAACATTTCTTTTAATTTTACATACGATTTATCATTCGTTGATATTTTAGTTGAAAAAGATAAAACCTGTTTTCTTACCAGCATTTGAGAGAAGCCTTTGTTTACGAGGCAATACTGATGTTGGGACTCCTTTTGCCTTCAGCAGACACTGCCCGGAATGTATTATCATTATCGATACTTTAGTAGTTCTTCATTTCCTCGTGCGTCTATGAACTGACGGAAAACAACAAGTAGATACAGACATCAAATGTAACTTATCGATGGTCATAGATCGATACTCTCTTGCCAAACGCAGAGTAGCAACTCGTAGGGATCCTTGCCTTGCAACAAGCTTATCTTAGTTCGGTAGTGTTCCTTTGCATCTATTGATGGCAAGCCTGATACATAACTGGGTAGAATACGCGACCATTTACATGAACGTTTTTCTTTACTTGCGACATCTCTGCTTGATTGAAAAACTGTACTCGTGCCATAGCGACTACTTTTAAAATGAATTAAGCTATCATAAGAGCATCCAAAACGGCTGTACCAAGCTGATCGCAGTTCAGGATCAAAGAATGATACATAGACTGATGTTCAAAATACTAAACATTAGACAAGAAATCAGGTGAAACGGAAATGCATGCGGGTTGTCCTCCAGCAAACGGTTGCGTGGCAAAAATCAGTCAGCCGGAAGGGGTCTATAACACGGAAATTGGTCTGGCAGCACCTCTAGTTCACCTTGTTATTCTCTGTTTTAAAATTTGCAGAAAACAAGTTTTAAGTACTGTTGAATCTTGTGACTGTGCTGCCGAATATGTCGCCATCATCTCACCCGTAATGCGGGGGAAAGAGTGACGTCACGATTTTGAAAATGTTTGAATTATAGAAAAAAAAAGCTCTATCTTCATGTCGACCTATTCGCAAGTACATCAATGGCCGAAAATGAGGGTGTTGCCTTTTCCCAACACCAAGATATCAGCTTCAAAAGTTTTGAATCTCTCTAACAAAACCTTATTATTTGATGCTAGTTCCTAATGTATGGATCTCAGGAATATCAACATAGTTTTAAGCAGAGATTTTTTTTAGATTCAAGCGCCTCTAGTTTAAACACTATATACACAACAGGTCTAGTATTTTGGGAAACAGCCTATTTCAGGGTTGCCTTTAGATGTATGGAGTCAAATCGTACTATTTTCAAAAGTTTTGATTTGTGATGTCATCACTTTCTCTCCGTATTCGATTCCTTGTTTATTCTCCTTTGCGAAGTCTGCACATTCTTGAGCTTGATATGACAATACAACGATAATCAGTTTGTTGCTACCAAGAGGTAAGAAGACGAACGAAAAGAGGGTGTGGAGCTCTTTGTTGGTCCTTAATGAACCGTAAAATTAACTATATTCTTAGACTTGTATAGGCAAGTTGTGATTTTAAACAATGAACCATTGAAATATGCCCGAAACTTCTGAATCATACGTTAATACGATTATGTATTAAGATATTAGCTCTATTTTGATAAAAGAGCATACATTGTCCTTATCAATAGGGGGCACACAGGAGGACACAATGTGAAAGTTTCGTATCCATATTTACAAAGAACCGGGTCAGGAGTCAGGTAATGTCACTTTGATCTTACCTAGAATTTAAGGTGAACCACTTGAATGCAACAGGGGGTCAAGTACAAGAGAATGGATAAGAAATATCGGGTGCATGGAGCATGTACAGCATCTTAACCAATGCCATAGAGGCTACCGAATTCAACATCCCGTCCATAGCAGTTCTACGTAGAGACTTGTGAATTCGTAGAGACGAGACGTCTACCGATGGTACTACACACCTTACCAGTATTTTTTAGTATCCCACTTTATAAATTATGGTATTAAAAAAATATTCATTACAAAACAAGTAACTGGAAGTATAATATTTTAAAAACATGTAGGTGGATGCAAGTAAACAAAAACGGAAACAGTTTTGTCGGTGTTCATGTTGTGTCATTTAATCTTGTATTTCAGACCACGTCAAGATTTAGAATACCAGTAATGACAAGATCAGAAGAAAGATAGATTTAACATTCGTCTCGCTCGAGATTGCCGAAGGTTTCTTCAAAATACTTTGAAAAGGAAATCGGGAGAATTTTTTCGATAACTAGAATCTGATTTATTTTCAACGATGAAAATATTTAATATTTAAATTTGACAAATAAAACGAACCAAAATTAAAAATTCAAGCATCAAGGCAGTATGACAACTAGTTAGTCAAATAATGGAATCCTATACACAAACGTTATACCACAATATTTAAAAATAGGCCGACAGGTATCTAGATTAAGAAAGACGGCTGTTTACCCTTCCAATGATGTGTGCCATTTAATAAAATCGGTCTATCAGGCCGTAAACATTTTCCCATCCAACTATTACATGCATTCAAAGCTTACCTAATTCTAAAGACGGAGAATCTCATATTCGGACAGCAGTTTGCATCCCTTTAAAAATAGGTCAATCGCATCTAAATGCTATCCGCCATCGTCAACATCTTTTAATCCTTTGAAATGACAGCAGTAAGGCATAAAAAACGCAGACTAAGCTTCCTTTCAGACCAAACGTGCTTGACTGATGCAATTGCAATTTTTAAATATTTCTCTAGACGTCTTAAAGGGATAGAAAAAGATACTAAGACATATCAAAGACTTAAAAAGTCACGTTTTCTACTGCTAGAATAGGCTTGTTTGTATGCGCTTGTGACGGTTTCTGTATAATCTGCTTACGAAAAGCCTCTTTGTACACAGAAATCCTGACTTGGATTTCCTATTGCATTTTGATCATCTCTGCCTACGCCTGCATACACGCTCCATGGCGAAAACACACTTGAAATGCACAGAATCTCACCCGATTCAGCAGTCACTGATAGCTTGTTCGTCTCGAGTGACCAAGTAGTAATGATATATATTGAAACTGGGAGAAAGGCATCCTTATTACATGCCTCTGTTGATACTGTTTGGAGACTTTCAATTGAATTTACTGCGTCCGAAGATGGAATGACTGTTATACATACCAGATGCTCTATTTAAAGAAAACATGTCGGTAGGATGGTTGGTCGTTTGATTGCTCTTGACGTCTTGCTAGAAAGTCATCTAGAACCTGCCTATTTCAACATCTTCCAAAACAACACACATTTAAAATTGTTCTGCCAAGCCAGAGTATCTTAAATAGAACATGTTGACTGGCTATGAAGACACCTAAAACCTTGACAGTTGATGATATTGTAATTTCATCTTAAATGCGCATTTATAGTTAAATGTACAGAATCTTAGACTTGAATGTAGACATTGCATGAATTTTTCATGGAGCAAACAGACTCATTGCTTGTCAAAACGAAGATAGACTTAACATATCTCTTTCTTGTTTTAAGGATGTGTCTCATACAATAGTGAAACCCACCTACTATTTATCATTTTAAATCATTGTAATACGAACTATGGGTATAGGAAGTGTTGGGAAGAATTTCGGTGGACAGGACTCTATATTTTAAAATATTGGCAAAGTTTTGATGTTGTTGCACTCTGGATCGACATAGCGACTGTCTGTTTTTAAAACAGTAATGAGATGCGATGTTCTCTGAAAAGTAGAAGAAACTCTTGGCAAATTACTGTTTTTTAAATTCTTACTTCCAATATTGAGAATCATGGCTCTAATCTCTTCATATTGATAAGCTACTTGTAACTGTATATATTTATGCACTTTCTTACAGGAGCAAGCTTTAGGGGGCCGGGGTGAGGTTGGAGGCCCTATTCACTCATGTTTCTCAACCTTCACTCGTTTGAAAGGGAGCGCTCATGGAATCATCCTACTGCAAGGGTGAAAGTGCTAGCCTATGCCTACCAGGAATACTGCAAGTACTCAGAATGCCGTATCACCTAAGTTTACATGTTGTCAGAGGCGTAGATGAAGTTCAGATTCCCTGAACCTACAGCGAGGGCAGCTTGCTTAAGTTGGCCTTGCTTTTGTCAGCCATGGCTCCTGAAACAAGTACTACACTCAAACGAACACCCACCACTAAAGATTTTCTCTTGGATCACACGCACATAACCATACCTTCGTCGACTACTGCTCCTCAAGAGTGGTTAAAGAGTATGAGTGGCCCTTGACTTCAATAGATATTCTCTAGCAAGACTGTCATCCGGTCGAATAGTTGAGCCCGCACACTCCAAATCTGACCAGATAGCAACGTTATCCACAAATCCCTCCCTCTTCCTCAATGTCATGTCCTTGGCCACTTCTCTCTTCCTACAGATTTTGGGTTTGCTCTTGAATTACTACATTTCAAAATACTTGCCGCTATTTTGGACTGCCTTAAATTGATGCTATGCTTTCCACAACCAATGCTCCGTCGGCCTTCTATTTATTTTATTCAAACAACCATTAGTATTCGAACACTTTACAAATAATCGCAACCACAAACAAACATTTACTGAGAGTTAAAAAGCAAGAGGTCGTGTGTTTTGTTGTTGGATTATCGCATTCGAATTACTGATTTTTTATTACTCACGTTGCTATGACAGTAACAAAAATTTGTTGCAATTAGGTATTGTTGATAGATGTTGTTTTCTTTGAGAGGCGAATATTGGTAGAGAAGTTAATCCTATACCAAGGAATAAGTAGAGAATTACGACTTGATGTTGAGACCTACTCCCAGTGGCGGTTTTGTAGGGAGCGGGGCCCTGGGCCGAAAACGTTTGCGGGGTCCTATGACGTCATGCACTGCAATGCAGTTCAGGCATCATTGTCCAGCGAAAGTTCCAGAGGTACCGTATTCCCTCAAATGGGTAAGGTTTCAAGTTATCACTTACTCCCATCAGAGTCACATAGGCAGTTAAACACATACTATTTTCTTAGCATTTAAAAGCATGGCCTTTTAAGGTGCGGGGCCTTTTGCCATGCCCTGTCGGCCTCCCCCTAAAACCATCACTGCGGACTCCCCTCCTCTCGCCTGGTACCACTCATCAAAGCTTAGAAAACGGACATTTTAGACTTAAGTTCGGATATCATTAAGGTCTTGATTCGAGTTTTCGAATTCGAAATATTAGGAGAGATTTGAGTTTCCATGATATATGTTGGACCATATTGAAAGGGAAAGAAGAGTAATTTCTTGTCGATTTATGGTTTCAAAAACGATAATTACGATTTTTTACGGCAATAGTGTGGGGAAAGGAAAAAGTTCTCGTAAATAGGATGTCTTATTTCTGTTATATTAAAAGCTACAGAACTATAGATTACACTGGTGTGACATGCGTTACCATTTCACATGAATAATAAATAAAAGTGTCATTTTCATCAGCTTTGTACAATCTTGATCTTGATATGACATACTTAACACCTAATTCAGGTAGTGTAGTGCAAAATTGACATCAGATACTGCGTTCTTATTAGGAAGACAGAAGAAAGGATTCTCGCTCTTACGTATGAGACATGGGTAATCTCTCTTTCATTGAATAGTATTTGTTTCCAATAACGTCAAGCAGCTGTTGGGATCAAGGTATAGTTCCTAATATCAGTTTTCTACCTTGGCATTAGCATCAATATTGCATAAAATATATACTTATGATCGAGGCTATTTGATAATTCCGGGATAGACTAAAACAACGCCGTGATTGTAGAAATGATTCCTCTGTAAACTTAAACGCACAAAACGTTTTGGTATTGTAGATCTTTGTAATATTAACTCTCATGTTTCTTGTATTTTTGCTGTCAACATAGAGACAGAAACTACGAAAGAAAGTGATTGATCCCACATTTCAAAAATTCTTTTCCTTAACTACATGCTTTTTTTTATAAGAAACGTCTTTAGAAACTAGTGCTACGATGGACAAAAGAAACTTTTAGTACTATCTCAAATCAAAAAGGATGAATTAATAAAACTGTGGTGAATCACTAAAATGGAAAAGAATGGGAAATTTTGGATATTTGACTCACGTCAGACAAATACATCAAAAATACGTTTAACTGTATGTAATTACAATTCATTTAAGAAACTTTTAAGAAACTTTTAGAACTACAATAGGGTGAACAATTAAGAAACTTCTGGTACTAGGAGGCCTTCTTTCTTGTTAAACTTTTCCGTTTGGAAGCTCCTTTTCGATCGGAGAAAATTTTCATTAAATAGGGTGTCCTTAAAA
>JAAAKL020006680.1:0-17727 GCA_010016065.2 Carybdea cf. marsupialis auct. non (Linnaeus, 1758) | reverse complement strand
TCACTATATTGTGCACAACAGTCAGCATGGTCTATCAGGTGTTGCTCTATTGATGACCGTATAGCGGCGACTCCGGTAGAGAGCACTCTATGCTAATGTCATCTGGCTTCGCCTAATTCTTTGTTGAAATTTCGAAAACTGTAATTTACCTTGACCTTCGATACATCAAGAATTTCATAGAATACTTTCTTACGATATATACCATTCTGTTTAGTGCAATATGAATTATGAAGATAAATATTTAACGAAATTTAGAAAATTTCCTTGCGTTAGCACTTCTTGGTAACATATATATATTCATATATTTTCCATTTCAAGTTGATTTCACAGTTGAAAAGACTTTTACTAGTCTACATGACAATAAAATAATAGTGATATCTCCTGGCATATTATTCTCTTTTCTGTGTACGTATGGGTTCATAAAAATTTTTCGCTATGTTTAAAGTCTTCCACTTGACTTTACACACACATTTCCCCATGCCAGCTTTATAACTTCTAAACAAAGTCGATTTAGAGCACTTTGTATAATACACGTCCGTTTGTAGAAGCACTAAGAAGACCCACAAACTAAATTGCTTGAGATTTTTTTATATCGTGCTTCTGAATAAAAATCATCCCTATACACGAGTGTAGAAGACAGATAAAAAATTTGATGGTATAGAAAAATCAGTAATGCTACCATATCCAGTAAAAAAATTAAGGGCAGTAGAAGTAATGTGTAAAGGACGAGCTGTAATTTACGGTACATATTTTAAGGGTAGAAGAAAACCAATTCCATTGACATCCAATAAACCAACAATAGAGCCAGTTTCTCCAAGTGATCTTCACGTGAGTAAATCACTATAGATAGCAGGAGCACAATTAAAGGAATTTAAGAGACCACCTAGAAAAGCAATCTTATTTTCACAGTTAAGCATATAAGTAAATACTCCTATTCAAAGTACTAAGGAGGCAAGACTTAATCAGTCTATTCCTGATTCCTAAACGGTGGCCTGTCAAACAGTGAAGTAACAACGATGGATTGTCTGTAAAATGGGTATCAAAATACTTCAGAAAGCATAACAAAATAACCTAAAGTCATTTGTGGCGGAATAGTGTTGAGTATAAAGGTAACCCACGTAGCATACAAAACAGTGATTTTGTTAAGTAATAAGACCTATTGGGGCTTTCTGTAAAAAAGATAATAATCAGCGCAATAATGCGAAGATTCTTGATGGTGGTTTACTCCTCGGTTGAGGTAATGGGGTAGATTTAGGGGCAAATATCCAGTGCTGCCTTTTTGCCAAAGAAGAAATGTAGGCCTATATAAATTTATACAAAATTAAGACGTTAAAATAAATATTGTTTTGACTTTTTAATTAAAAATTTATGAGCAAAACGGTGTAACAGATGTGAAGCCCTTGTGAGTCCATTTACAGCCTCGTTTATATCTGTGTAACTCAAATTAATTTTTCGATAAACAATATTATCTCCCATGAACCTCAATAAACTACTCTTTTTAGCAAATTAGCATTGTTTTGTTTTCTCTCACGCAAAGCCAATCCTACAATGTTAGATCGGAATTTATTATTATTATACAAGTTTAAAAGATCTTCATTGCTAGGTTACATTACCTATTGCCCAGGAAAGGAGCGCAATCTAATCAGCTAATGCAATCTCACTACGGAAATGATTTTGAGAAGAAATTTCTAGTAAGCTGTACGGAAGTAGCTCCAGTTACTATGGAAATACAAGATGTCCCATTACCAAGCAAACAGGTCGAGCTGCTCTGAAGCAATATCCAGCGATGCGCCAGTGTCACATGATTTTTAGAACGTTGAAGTTAGCCTTAACAGCTGACAGTTACTTTATTGCGATCTTTCTTCTTCTTGTTTCTGTGAAATGATATACCAGCTCCCTCGTTACCTTTTACCCCTAAACTAATATTAAAAAAATGGTTTATACAAATTTAAAATACTATACCACCATGCAGCAGCTAATGCATGATGCGTAGGATAGGACCTAAAACAGTGATTAATCAATTAATCGATAAATGTCTTCCTTATAGTAATATATCGTTCTGTGAATAAACCTAAAACAAACTTCATTAGTTTATTTCTAAAATTTGATAACGGTAACTAAAGTTTGTCGTGGCATGATACAGAAAGCCGAAGGAAGCTTGAGGAAAATAATAATTGTAGAATAAAATAAACATAATAATATGATGAAGATCACGCAATGCTTTTATAAACAAATGAAGGACGTAGAAAATGAATTAGAGGAGAAAATCAAGAGTGTTAAAGAATTCCTAGCAACAGAAGAAGGTGGGAAGAATATGATAAAAAAGAACCTAAATTTGTCAGATTATGGATTCTATTGAACTCAAAATTTTGGTGGAGAACTATCATACTCAATGTAGAAACCAATGTGTAAAGTTATTTAGAAGTAGACATTTGATACAAACATAATAACAGAATGGGTAGTGCTTGAGAGGACAGTTCTGCTAACTAAATCAAATTATATATCTTTTATATCAAAAAGACATGAAGTACATCACATGTCTGACTAATATGTGAGTTAGTTTCTCCGCTATGCAAACGTCATAATAATCCATGCAGAGAGGAATGAGCTGTGGGACTAAAAGCAGTTGTCCCCCTATAGGTATTTGCTTTGAACGATTGACTGACTTCTTGTTGACAAATTGGACAGTGAAATTTTCTAATTATCAGAAAGCGCAATAAGGTTAGTCCTGATTGGATGATAAAACTTTATAGACGGATATCCTTTCCTGGTAAATATGTAAATTGACTTCATGAAGAACTGGAAGTGGAAGTAAACATGGGAGGCAAGAGCGAAAGAGGGAGATGGGTGGAAGCCAGGAAAGATATTTTTACAGTTTATTCCCATGTTTAACATAATTACCTATTGCTATGTTGTCTAAAGGGATCGGTGGCTAAAAAATGGGGTTCGCAAAAGCTTGATGAGGATATAAAAAATGAGACATCTGACAACTATCTCTGTAATTGTCATTTGCATAGATATTAAGAAGATTATCAAGGTATATGTTAATTTTACAACACTTAAGTGGCCAAAATTGTAAACATTTGAAACATGAAGCATCATATATAGCAAGGGTTTGTACCAAACATATACCTACGACCATAGAAAATGGCAGCACTTACTCAAGAAGTTTAACAACGCAATAAAAGGAAAATGATGAAGGATACATTGAGTCTAGCATTCGTTACTTCGTCATGCTCACAGCGGAGTAATGATGCTATATCTAGCAAAGCGTTAAACAGTGAAACGATCCCTTTAAGTATAATTTCGAGAGGTAAAGCACAAACTGCCTTATCTTTCTTTAATGTCGTGTCTGCTCTATCAACTGTGCTGGGTGACTGACGTAGCTTCTTAAGAATATCCTGCCAGTCTGAGGATCGTGTGCAGTTATTGTACATTGCATTTAGTGGTTTCCTCTAGCTGATTATAATTTTTTTGTAAAATGCTCGGTAATGTTGAATTATGGCTTATGTATTTAATTTGATCACATTGAATGAAATGTAGTCACGTCGGATAGAGAAAAAATAGAAGTACGGGCGTGTAGACACAGTTAAATTTTGAGTTTTGTGCTAATCATTTCACTTTAGATCACTTACTTTTGGTTTTGTGTACATCAATGATAGCGCGTTTTCTTAGAATTTCTTTAATTAAGGAGTAGGAAATGGATTGTTCTAGAATACAATTGAAGGAGTGGTGAAATAGTTCGTTGTTCGCTTATTCACGTACTTTATGTAAAGTACCAGAGTCAAGGAAGCATGCGTTACGATTCTGCGATTTGAGAAACTATATTATTCCGATTTTTCCCCGTTAGTCCATCTCTAAATAAACAATAACTTGTGCAAGGCTAAACCTATTTTGAATCTGTTGGCATTATCACGATGGCACCATCGTAATATAGCTCTTGTTCTTTTACCATTTTTTACTAATTAAGGACACTTCCTCGTCATCTATAGAACTGACTTCCCTTCCTTGCCGAGCCACTTCTAATGCTCGCAAAAGAAAGAAAACAGTCTCTCCCTCATGCCCTTTGATGAACTTTAAATTGCTCGTTATTGAAACGTTATTTGTGAAACTGCTCTCTCACTTCCGCACTACATTACAAGATTCAGAAAGCAGAGTTGCAGGGGGTCCGCAGGTTATCTGCACTGCGATAAAAGGATCCCTGAACATAAAAGTTTGCGGACCACTCGCGTAATAGAATGCAAAAGGTACAAATATTGTTGTCATGACGACTAAAACCAACCAATAACATACTTGCAGAGTGTTTCTACATACAGCTCGTGTCTTTTATTGTGAAGTATGAATTGGAAATTATCGCATGAAGTTCGTAAATTTAATGTATAAATAGCCAAACTAAATCATATAAAAAATCGAAAACGTTGAACTTCAAAACTGATAACCGGATCAATGAAAATAAGAACTGATAGGGAGACAACGCTTATGATATTTTTATTCTTTTGCCTCTTATCTTTCTTCCCATTATCTTGTCAGTATGAAACCATTTAACACATGCGTTGGATGCACAGACGGCACTTTCCTGCTATCTACACGTTCTGTGAGATGATATTCCAAGCTACACGCCTATCAAGCTATAGGGCCTACATAGAAACAAACGAAAACAATCGGCAAGTATCCACACCTTGTATCTCGGTCGTCAATATAGTGGTCACAAGTCCTCATTATTGCTATGTACATAAATGATTTCACCTGTTTTATCCTATAGCCTCTTTTTCTTTGCAATAGAACTGAAAGTCTTTAATTTAAAGGGACTCATAATTTCCCCGCTAAACAATATCGATTTCGTAAGATTGTTTTTATTGGTAAAGTATTTAATGTCGGCCCAGAGTCTTTACAGTTGCCGTACCGCCAAAATTTTTAGCTCTTTGCATTGTTTGTCATTAAATTGTTTGACAAACAAACACAAAGTGGTAGAAAGGTACGTATAGTTGGCTTAAGGTCGGCGAAGATGATACGTTGACAAGAAACAAACCTTTTCGTCCAGTTTAAGATACTTCTACTATAAATTGCAATCGATGACTCTATGTAAACTCTTTCCATAAAGATTACGGATTTTTTTTATTTTAAGAAGGCGTAAATCAGTTTTGCTTTTGACATACTACTTAATACCACATTTACGGTTGATTAACAATATTCTGATTGGCTATAATCTAAAAAACTGCTAATCTTTAACGAATTGGTATAATTTGTGCGTGACTATCGAAAACGAGCGGATAGTACTGCAGTGATGGTCATTATTGAAAGCATTGCCCAGAATGTCGCTTCATATTTCAGTATGGAACGTTGTTAGGTGGTTACGACAACCGTCAAGTTTGAAGTGGGACTTAAAT
The DNA here is from genome assembly GCA_010016065.2 of Carybdea cf. marsupialis auct. non (Linnaeus, 1758). Classification (NCBI taxonomy): domain Eukaryota; kingdom Metazoa; phylum Cnidaria; class Cubozoa; order Carybdeida; family Carybdeidae; genus Carybdea; species Carybdea cf. marsupialis auct. non (Linnaeus, 1758). The sequence continues at coordinate 12,340 of JAAAKL020006680.1, read as the reverse complement.
ACTCTTTAGTAACGACCACTGATACGACCATATCATACTGAAGATCAAGTATCTATTTTCGAAGATTTTAATACCAATAACAATACATAAATAATAAAATGAGCATTAAACGATCGTTTCAAGTTCAGTAGATTTGTCAAAACAACACCAATCTGGCGGTCAGAGTTCTGATTGGCCACTTTGAAAACACAGTTGGGTATTAGTTTCATTTATTCCTTTTGGTTTTCCATTTTGACCATTTTCTACTCTGAGGAATTTCAGAAGAAGAAAACTTTCAGTGCAAAAAAGGTCTAAACTTGAGTACAATTGTAATTGTAAAACTGTTAATCAGTCGGACTAACAACGCTAATAATCATTTTGCTACGGTAACATATAATAATAATAATAATAATAATAGTAGTAGTAGTAGTAGTAGTAGTAGTAGTAGTAGTAGTAGTAGTAGTAATAGTATTTGTGGTAGAATTAAGGTAGTTTATCAGGCATATTTAAATTGTACTCAAGGTCACAGAAAATTGTTTAGCGCCATTTTGAGCCATAAGAGTGGGGCATTCCTCGTTTAATGGCTATCCCTATATTACAGTATCTACTTCTAAAAATCTACCACATCTCCATTTCACTTCATTTTCTACAATAATGAATTAAGTAGTATTCATCATCTCTATAACATGCTAAAAGTTTTCTTGTGCAAACTATGTTGAATCTGAAGTGCTGTGATATGTGAATGATGCATCAACACCGGCTAAAGACATTACGTTATGAGAAAATTTGATGAAGATCATTCAATCTAAAATATCAACAGAAATATACATTAGCAAATATCGTGCCGCTTGTGGACGTGCTAGTTTACATCTGCTCATGACGTCTTCCAAAAACTGTACTTCTTCAATACCAAAGCATTGTCCCTATCAAGGCATATTTTGTTGACGTCAGAAAAATCGAATCAAGTTACACATAGGCTACTGAGTACATTCTCTTGGATTCTTTGTCAATGTGACAACGCTTCTATGTACTACCGAAGACAGAACCTTAAGACATTGTCAATAGATTCCAAAAATAAGGTATTACAAGAAAACTAATATAGAAGATAAAATTTTATGAAATGATCTGTTCAGGAACATTCATAAATTTAAGTCAATAACCCAAAAGAGAGAGGGACAAAGAATATTCGATGACGTAGATAGCGCTCCCTATGATAATACTAAGCGTGAAATACATAGTGAGGGTTTGTTAAGCCATAGTAAGCTGTCAAAGAAGTAGTTTTAGTTCAATCAGCATGCTTCAAATTTAAAAGACATGTTTGTCTACATTCCAAATAATTGTATGTTTATGGGGCAAATTATGTGATTAGATAATTTAGTCTATGTCATTGGGAAGAAACACTGCCAAATACACATCTATTCTGCAGTGTGCAGGCCTTTTCTTACCTGCCACTTTCAGGTAATTGCCTTCTACATTAACTATGTTTGAAAGGACATCTTCTTTGCTCATAACCGGGTTCTCCCCCACGACCGGGTATCCCACGTTATCGTCGTGTGGGGGCTTGAGCGCTCTCCTTATGGAGAGCTGACTAAGAGGAAACCCACTCCGGTGAACCATACGAAACTACTACCTGGGTTCTCCATATATATGATATGAACTTTAGGACTCTGTTAAAGAAATTTAACCAACGACGCAATTTTTCTCAAAGGCAGCTTGACACTGAAAAATATAAGTGACAATGCGCCTTAGGAAAGGATAACACTTGGCTTTCTTTTCTTTCAGAATAACGGACGTCCGATGAGTTTATTGATTCAGCAAACGTCGTTCTGCTCACATGCCTTCATCACTAACAGCAAGATGATATTTCGCTATTACAAAGCCAATAGGTTCATTATTTTAAATACTGTAACGAGTTTTCTGTAAAGTTGACTAATTTTAAAATTGCCTGTTTAACGAAAATGTGCCCTTTCATCCGTCAACATGATCTAGCAGTTTACAATAGAAATCATGCTTGCCAACTATTAAAAATTCATGTTTCCTCTCAAAAATAGCACAAATGACTTTTGTAACGAAATAAAGCTATCCCTTTAAATTTTATTTACTTTTTATCTTGACACAGTCTAAAAGTTCTTATACTTACAAAAGTAAGATCATGAGCATGGAACAGAGTTAATGCGCGTAGATAAAGTGTCAGTTGTAGATGATAACTGGAGTGCACATCACCATACTTTATTTCATTCCCAAGATGAAAAGCTGCGGTGATTTGGAAACGATACATGCGCTTGCTTCTCTTGAAGTGAATTATATATTTATCATCATGGACCTTGCTTTGATTCCGTTTACTATCGGATTAAATTCTCTATTGCTTTACGTGCTAATTAAAACAAGACTTTGGAGGAGTATATCAAACTTTTTGGTATGTGCATTGTGTATTTCAGATATCAGCATTGGTGCATTTTCACAAACTCTATCGGCTTACACTGCATATGCATTTCTGAATCGAAAGGCATCCTATACCTGCCAAACTACAAATGCTCTTCAAATCATTAATTATTTCTTGACGAATGTTTCATTCCAAACAATATGCATCATTGGACTGGATCGATATATGCACATGAAATACTTACTAAGATACAACAAGTATATGAACAAGAAGAGAGCTTGTTTCTTGATTATTCTAAACATTGCTATCTCCTTGCTCTTTAGTTGTATACAAGTCACAGGTTACTTTAAAAGTATTAATATTTACGTGCAGGTGATGTATATTTTTGCATTTGTTATTGAACTGACATTGTTATGTGTGTTGTATATCGTTACAATTCGAAGGATATATAACCACGTTAAGAGTATTGACATAAACATCTCATCTTCAGTAAGAAATCAATGCAGTATCACTTCAAGCACTTTGCAAATGAGTAAGGTGATATTTCTAATCATGGCTACACTATTGATATGCTATCTACCTGCTACAATTGTGACAGTGATATTATTGTACAAAAAATTAATAGCATGGACAAGGCCGAGTGTTGTTTGGGCTTCATTTGTTTTGCTAAGTCGTTTATTCATTCTTATTAACCCAAGTACAAATGCTATTATCTACTTAGTTGGAAACAGAACATGTAGGGCAGCTATTGTTGCAAGATTCCTTTCAATTACCAGAAGGCAGTGACATGATATTGTGCTTCTCCTGTTATTTATGAAGAGCGCTTATACTTCAGGTTTTCTAGCTGTTTGTTTTGAACGCTGTACAGGTTTGTAATTTAAACCTTTGTAAGAGTACACTCATTTTCATTACATATATTATGATTGCGATAACAGGATTAGGAACAAAAAATTCTATCTACAAAAAAGAATTCACTGGTAGCTTCATAACAGAACATACAATATGATTCTCAAATGGCTAGCAAGTTCATGTTTTGGAGATGATGACTTTGAATCTTGCCAAGCCTAGTTTTTCTACTGAATGAGGCGATGTTTTTCATAAAAGATCTTTATCCCCCCCCCCCTCTCCCACTTACATACACACACTTTCACAAAGGCTTAGTAGAAACGATATCCTATTGGCATCTTCTCCAACTGAAGGCTCTATCGCACTTTGCCATGTGTTTAAAACTCCCATAAGGCAATTGATGAAAAGAGTAATATGTAAATGTTGATAGTTTTATTTCATGTCTTAGCAAGATGGGGAAGAAGTGTTCATATGAATTGCTTCATGTCTACCGCTTTTTGACATGATGGTTTTGAATGAAAAGAAACTGAAGTGCCTCTTAAAGCTTTTATTCCAATTTTCAGAGACGAGTGCCTATTTCTTTCATTTCAAGGGTCTCTATGAAGTCACTATAAAACGTTAATGTTACCAACGTGAATCCGGTGTTTCATGCTCGTGGCAAAATAACAAACGTTGACTGTTTTTCGTCGAGTGTATTTTGCTAAGAAGAGTAAGTGATTTTCGGGTCTTGTACAATTTTCCCTTTTGCGCCCTTCGATTGTTTAAAATAAGATTCTGTAACTACTTGTTTTCAGTTTTGTTTTTAACGGAAATTCATTTTCGTAACTAACAATTTTAGGCCGACCACGAAACTGTTTCAGAAAGTGAAGTTTTTCCATTGACAAAAATGTAAACTAGTTTTAACGACCATTTTCATAGCCAAATTACCCATCTTGATTTGAAATTGTTTAAATAAAGATGTATGATGATACGTGCAGACACATAAATTTGGTCAACCCAGATTCTATAAACGATACGTGCCGACCAAATTCAAGGAGGAAACGAAGACTAGATGAAACGTCGCAAAATCTTCCTATATACTTTTGTCTCCTATGTGGCTGTTGATGTTATTGTCTAAGATGAAACTTTTTATCATCTAATACCACAAATTATTAGCACAGCTGTTGAGGGGAACCATTACCTTGTTTTTATCCGTGTGGAACAGAACAAGTAAACTTTAAGACTGCCTGGCTATTACAGCCACGCTATAAGGGTCCCTTATCGAATGTCGCAGCTGCCACGTCGCATTGCAAGATTTCTGTTACACGTGCCTGTATTGATCTTTATTTTTGTAATCTCCAGAGGTTGGCTCTTTAAGTAAAAGATATTTGTAGAAAAAGATGCTTGAAAATTGGCAATTTGCCTTAGTAGATAGCTTTGGAATACTAGGAAAACTGCTACAAATTCAGAACTGCTTCCAAATCATGGACCTTATGGTTTCCCCTTGATGAAATTTTGCTACGCGGCAAGAAGACTAAATGATGTGCTGTCACATGTCAACTCAGAAATTAAAGCGAAGTATTCTGGAAGTTCGGTTCCTATAGACATCGGGCATGTTGAGTATTGAGAAACTGGCCTCAAGACATTTTACATGTCTTCTTGAGCAGTGGTGATCACTATCAACCTCTCAATTGTTTCATCTTGAATTTCATGTGCATGCCAAAATGTTATTCCAATTGTCAAAGGAGCCTAAGAGTCTTACCCTAGGCAAAGTCGCAAGTCGGAAAGCAAGATCAGAGAAGGGTTAAGTGCCATTAAAGTCAAAATGATTATCGGTCAAAACTTATTAAGATTTATACAGGCGTGAGAATGTTGATATCAGATTGATAGATTTAAACGTTACGTGACAAAGTAGGTATTGGATAAAACAACTGAGTTATACTTCATACCCTTTAGTTGACTAAGAATACAAGTTCAATGCATAGATTGGCGGAGATTGTACAGATTAATATCTGATTAGTGTATGATTATTTAAAATACTCAATAAGATATATTGTTTCACTTATATATATATATATATATTTATTGTTTGATACATTAAGACTATACCCACACAACTAAAAACAAGAAATCACAAAGAACAAACAAACAACAGAATGAAACAAGCCTCCTCTTTAAGTATCTTAAAGTTCTGCAGTATCAATAATTTGCTTGTATATGTTATTGTAAATTGGAAACTAGTGAAGTAACTGTTATGAGTACTAGGCAAGGTAAAACTTAGACAGCGTGTAAAAAAAGCTTGGTGCTTTCTTAGATAATAGAATAATGTTTTATCTTAATTGCAATGCATTATGCACACGTTTTCTTTCCTGTTTTGAAAGCTTGATAAAATATTGATTTCTTTAGGCTGTGCATTAATCTTCAACTTTGAAGTTGAAATGAGTTTTAAAATGTTTAGATAGCAGGGGTATATTTATTAAATAGTTAGCTTGCCTTTTTTAAAACATTTCCAAATATCCTACTGCAGTATTTATGAAACTTTAAAGGGTCGTTAAGTACACCGATGGTTAACTTACATTGTATATTTAAGTCCAAAATTCTTTAAGATATTTTTACGATCTTTAGACTAACAAGATAGATTTTGAATTAACATTTAATTTACACTGTTAGAGGGGTTTGCTGGCGTCGTGATAAAATACTAGAATTTTAGGGTACATACTAACCTAGAATACTACTAACCAAGTTATACTATTGTAGAAATGTTCATGCCAAGATGTACTTTCCTAGAATTCTTTTGTGAGAGTAGATACTAGTTCCCTAATCCCTAACCCTAACTCTAACCCTAATTTGATTCAAGAATAGTACATCTAAGGTTAAAAAATCCTTCTAGGAAAGTACATCTCTAACTATTCTAGGAAAGTACATCTCTAACGTTCTAGCATTGTACGCGTTTCCGGATAGCTGCACGAAATATTGGTGATATTTCGGAAGGGTTTCAGAAATTTTGTCGATTGTCAAAATAGGAGCTTAATTCAGGCGCAGCACTGTTACTTAAGCTATGAGCAGGATTACCTTACGAAAGTTTCGCAATGCTTTATTCTCTTGGCGACGATATCGAAACACTCAAAATGGCTCACAGTAGTTGAGAGGGATCTCCTTATATCCATAGTTAAAGTTGGCTATAAACGTCCTTTACTATTTGCATACAAATTTATTTAAGGCGTAGGCAAATTAATTATGGTCGATCGACCGGGATTTCAAATTTTGTATCCTGAGCGGTTAAAAAGGTAAAAAACTAGATAATCCGCGATACTTGCCACTTTAACAGTGTAAATAACGTGACTACCGTAAATGTCAAAAGCTACTGATGTATACATTAAACAAACTTTGAACTTGTATTGTAATGACATCATGCAATTTTACTTCGTTCTTGTCAATGTATTTTGTTTACAAATAATGGTACTTAGCTTCTTCATTTGCAAGTTGTTAAACCTACAGAGCAATAAATGAAATAAACTATTCTGGGTTCAATATTTAAACAAAGACTAACAATCTTTAATGCGCATTCTTAAACAACTATTTAACAAAGCTCGTTTTTGTAATAAACAAATCAAACAAACTACTATCTACAAACAAACTACAAATCAAGTGCTATATTGAGATCCATGAATGTTTATCTGTGATACGAAAAAGATAACGACGCAGAGAGACTTTGTCGTGACAGAGGATAAACAGGAACGTACTAAAGGATTGATGTCGGCGATTCAAACAGATGTTATTTTCTATTACATCTGTGAAGGCATATACAGTTTTCCCGTCGTAATAACTAGAAGATGAAAAACAGATCATTTCTAAAGCCAGGCCTGCTCTATCTTTCCGGTCCTTTGTCAAGCCCTAACGTTTTCCCCTGTCCTTGTTATCTAGAATCGATCACTGTTTTTCTGGTTTCCTTTTCTACATGAGTACCAGACTTGAAATTGACAGATCCAGTCCATATTTCTTGGAGAAATAGAAGAGAGCTGTCAAGGGTCCTTGTTCTCACCAGTCTTGAATTTTGTGTGACGACAATTTGTAGAATCAAGCAATCAGTGATAGGGAACATTTTGTGAACAAGTATAGAATAGCATCTCTTAATTCTCTGTCTTAGGGCAAAAAATTTTGTCAATACCTAAAAAAAATGGATTTGCTTTTTTTGTTAATTTCAGGAATATAGGTAAAATATCACTTGTACGTTGTCAGCTAAAGTACATAATATGGTCATTTGCTAGCTCTTAAATTGATCCGTAGAGCTTACGCGAAATGTACTTAAAATATGTGGTTAATGTGCACAGTTAAAGTCATACTAAACATAAAAAGAAAGTTTCAACTTTCACTCGACAGTCTTCTTAAGCGCTCTTGGGTTTCTAGTAGAAATGACGCTAAATCAAAACATTATTGTTAGTATTTCTTTCGTTTTGTTTTATTATATTTTTTAGACTCTACACTCTCTAAACTCTCTAACCCTTTTTTAAACAGGTCTACCTGATCCTGCTGTCCAGTGTACCATGCCAGGAAAAAAGAGGGAATGTTATTGTACTAGATGGTGTTTAATCAAAGACACTGAGTTGGAATAAATAAAAACGTAATGAAAATAATTCAAATTTAAATGATCTACACCTTCAGGTCTTTCGTGAGCGTTCCTTTTTGCTTACCAACCTCCTAGCACCCACGATGTAGCTTTGTGCACTTGCCTCTTTTGGGTAGACGGGCAATGCGACAAGCAAAATTCACACGCCGCTTAATGACAATGTCACTATGAGGAAGCTTTCTCAGGGCCTTGATATTCAAGATTTTATGTCTTTACGTGACTTTCAAACGACGCTGAACTAGATGTTAATATCTGCTAACGTAGGACGAGACGTTCTTCTGTCGATTGGAGAAATTTGAAGTGTTTGGTCTCCGTTCATTATAGCTAGGCTGAATGAACAATACTTACCTGAATGGTATACGTATATTTCGTACCTTGATTGTGACATTTTTATTTCTATTGCATCAATTAGTAGATTTAGTCGACTCTTCTGGACATGAGATACTTATATACAATTTCTGAAGAACGACAGGATTATTTAAAATAACCAACCCATATGACAAATCTTGACAAATTCTCACTTTTTGTTCAAGTGGCACATTTTACTGACGTCACTAACGTCATATCTTTTGGTACCTAACTTTTAGCTAACAATATTAAAAGTGTACCTCCGAAAGCTCTTAAAGAGCAAACACAAATTCTTCAGCACTTACGGATGTCATTCTTGAGAAGTCTAACAGGTGTGTTTAATATTTTCTCAGTCCAAATTGGAGTAGTTGCAAGCTAGAAACAATGCGATTTTCATAAACTTGGACCAGGTTTTTGATGAGATGTACCGCATTTGTACATTTGTGGTACTGTAATTTTGTTTCCTAGTACCGTGTCTACTGTGATCTCAATTATTTGGTTTCTGCAAAAACTATAGTATACAGCACCATGTTAATACATAACTTTGATCGTAAAGGAAGTTGGTGAAAGCATAATTATTCATTAGTGTTAGATTTTAATTTCCTTGGGTCTAGAAATTGAGAGATAACTTCCTTCTTTCCTTATGATTTATTGCAATGACAAATATTGAATTAATTTGCTTGTTTCTTACAAGTAATCAGAACATAGTTATTAAAAAAATTATGTAGTTGCTGATTAAATAGCTATCAACCCATTCAAATCATGAGATGGCTTTCAAGAGCTTTTGTTCACAAGTAAACTTATCGTTTGACCACGATAAACGAGCTACTTGCATTTAAAGACAATTTTATTTGAATATACTAGCACAACTGAATACGGTGCCAAGTTTGTGCTTCTTGTCAAGAACTAGGTTATGCTTGTATCATAATCTGGTACAGTATGAGTGATATTTGGCAACATAACATTTCTTCAATTCGACCATCGAAAGAAGTAGCCAACACATTCGTTGTTTTAAACCTCTTCATAATGCCATTTACAATTTGCGGAAATGCTCTTCTTCTTTACGTATTTGTGAAAACGAAGCTTTACAAGAGTTCGGCAGCAACATTTGTTCTTTCTTTGAGTATTTCTGATGTATGCATGGGAGTTTTATCACAGCCTTTATCTGCCTACTCGATGTGGAAGCCTCGAAATATAAATTCGTATTTCGATACCTTGCTTACAGGTGCTTTAGCTCTCATAACGACATTTTTTGCAAACTTGTCTTTGCATAGCATATTCCTCATTGCAGTGGATCGATACATGCGTATGAAATGCTTAGTATCTTATACCAAATATATGACCAGGAAAGTTGCTCTGGGCCTTGTAGCCATGAATGTGATAAATTCTTTGATAATAGTCTGTCTGTATGGATTTTTGAATGTACATGTTATCATCCAGTACTTTATGACGATGTTTTATTGGGCATTCCTGCTGAAACTTGCGGCTGTTTGCATTTTGTACGTTTCAACATTTCGGAGACTCTCCCGTCATGTCAACAATACAACATCTACTTTGCAATCTGTACGAACGGGCGAGAGTGGAATTGGAGGAAACGGAATGAATACTACCAGGACAATAATCATCATAATGGTAGTTGTGTTTATCTGTTACACTCCAGCGGCGATTGTCGCTGCATTCTGCGTACTTGATGAACGCGGCAAAGCAGACGATGACCATTTGATGTGTATACACCTTAATATAGTGTGTTGGATACTTATTTATTTCAACTCTTCCGCCAATTCATTTATCTATCTATCAGGTAACAGGACTTGTTCACTTTTTGTGAAATCACAAATACTGAAAAGAAAGGACAACCACTAAACAGACTTCTAACCTTTTGATATGCACATTCGTGTCTTTTAATGCCTGATATTGTCTGCAAATCATTGATAACGTACATATTTTAGAAGCTCTTATAATTGGGCCCTAGATACTCAGTTATTGCAACAAAAATAAAGAGATGTTAAACGTTGTTCCAGTAGCTTAAAATTGCAGATAGATCCATCTACAAATTACAAAAGTAACACAAAAATTGCATTTGCCATACTAAGGCAGAAATTGTTGAAATACAAAAGATGCCATGGGGTTGAAAAGCTTGGTAACAACAAATATCTTACGTCTCAGGCTTTATAGGACGTTAGATAGTAGACTAAGTATCTCTTTTATATTCATTTTGTTGTAACTGTATTTCGTAAACATTTTTTATCTGCAAATACCGTCATCTTCGTCAAGCTCAGGATAGAATGGCCAACTTGCTTTTAAACAGCACTTGATCCAGTGGTAGAAAACTTGCTCTACAAATTAATCGACCGCATGCAGTCTGAGGCTTTGGCGCTAATACTCAATCAACCTTCCATCCTTAAAGGGTCTTACAAAGAGTACTAGGGATGATTGGGGAAGTGGTCACAGTTTGAACCTGGATAGGAGTAGCACCCATTCCTACCAAAGATATGATAGCCGCTAACGAAAGAGGAGTATACTTGTTGCCTACGACTGCAGTCGACCGTCTTCCTCTTCTTGTTCTTCATCTTCGTCTCCTTTTGATAGAGTTAATACGAAATAAGGCAAGCATTTCCTTAAACAGACTCTCCTTGAAGTAACATGAACTAACAGAAAACTTGTGTCCCTTGCAGAGTAGTGTAGAAGCGTTGAACTTGTTTAATAGATGATTAAAGACCTAACTATTCTGCAATGTACTGGTGTTCGTGCTCCATTTTTTCCATGTTCAACGTCTTGCACAAGAAAGTATTGAGCAAATGAAACAAAAGAGGAGCGTAAAGGTTGCATTGTAAATAACATCGCCTGTGACACAATTTAAGAATAAAATTATGTTTGTTCAGCAATACTATTGTAAAATTATCATAATCAAATAATTCACTAAAAAGGACAGATGATAGTTGTCTCTCTTATTTCTTACGTGTTACCACAATTGTTGTTGAGTTGGTATCATTTTAATTCTCAGTCAAATGTTAACAACTGCATTTCACTTACTGATTATTATAATTTATGTAAATGACGTAGTTTTAATTTTTGTATTTAACTATTGCTTTTGTGATTTGTCGTTAAAAATGGTGGATTCATATCAATAGTAAAACCTGTCTTCAAATTAATTGGTTATAATATAGGCAAAAAAAGATGGGCTAGACCTCTCCCAGTTCTTTTCATAGTGTCAGCAGTGGCGGGTTTAGGATATGGCAGACAGGGCGGTAGCCTATGGCCCAGGACATTCACCAAGGAAATCTTTTTCTACGTCGATTTCTTCTTTTTCAAAAGCTTTTTCAGTTATTTGAGAAGGATGAGAAATCACGACTAACACGCAAATAAGATCAGAACCAAATTTATCAAAAAAAGTCCAGATTCAGAACAAAGAGAAACGGCTGTCTGATTTTGATCGTATCCATGTTTGTGATCGAAGGTCGTGTATTTACGTCATGCTTGGTTTGAGTAAAAGAAACAACAGAAGAAAACGCAACGCTGCACATGTGTGCTTTCTTATTTTCATTATATGATTAATCTGTTATGCTGTAAACAACGATGTATGCACACACTACATTTCATAACTATTCCACGCGATAATCACTGTCAATAGACACTGTCCCATATTATGTGAACTATATAGGGTGAGGAGCTATTGACAATAATGTTTTTCTTTAATAGTGCCCCGCGTTGGAAAAGTGCCCAGGATCTCACACGTCGGAAAACCGCCCCTGGGCGCCAGTATGGTCTTATTTAATTGATCATAGTGCGTATAATCACGCATAGCCGTGTTACATATCCAAAACATCCTCATTAGCGAGCCGCTTCTGAATGACCCTTTTGATACTTTTCTTCAAACCGAGAAAACTCGTCGTCTCTCCGTCCTCCGACTTGTGTGTAAATACTATGCACTAAACATATGAAGAGCATCACTTGTGATCGTGTGCAACTTTAAAATTGTTTGGAAAGCAATGAGGAGGGATAGTGTGATGTCGCGATGTTAAAAATCTGTGTATTATGGGGACAAGTACTCAATTTTCATGTTGCCCTATTAGCAAAAACTCCGATGGCCAAAATTGAGAGTGTTGCCTTTTCTCAACACCGAGATACCAGCTTTCAAAGTTTCAAATCTCTCTAACAAAACTGTATTATTTGATGCT
>JAAAKL020006679.1:0-17727 GCA_010016065.2 Carybdea cf. marsupialis auct. non (Linnaeus, 1758) | reverse complement strand
ATGTTCATTGTGATGTTCTTTATGATGTTCATTGTGATGTTCATTGTGATGCTCTTTGCAATGTTTATTGTGATGTTTCTTATGATGTTCATTGTGATGTTCTTTGTGATGTTCTTTGTGATGTTTATTGTGATGCTCTTTGCAATGTTCATTGTGATGTTCTTTATGATGTTCTTTGTGATGTTCTTTATGATGTTCATTGTTATGTTCTTTATGATGTTCTTTGTGATGTTCTTTATGATGTTCATTGTGCATTTCTTTGTGATCTTTGTTGTGATGCTCTTTGCAATGTTCATTGTCATGTTCATTGCGATTTTCTTTACGATGCTTTTCGTTTCTTTGCGGTGTTCCTGGGATATTCTTTGAAACGTTTTTGCTATGTTCTTTCCAATCTTCTTGAAATGTTCTTTGCAACGTTCCCTACAAGTTCTTTTCGATGTTCATTACGATATTCCTTGCGATATGTTTTGCGATATTCTTTGTGATGTTCTTTGTGATGTTCTTTGCTATGTTTTTATGATGTTCTTTGCGATGTTCTTTGCGATATTCTTTGCAATGTACTACATGATGTTCTTTGCAATGCTCTTTATGATGATCTTTGCGATATTCTGTGATTAAAAGTCGATAATCGAACACCCTATGGCTCCCTTCGTTCATAATTTTTCTGGAATGAATGAGTCACCTCTTTCCTACGAGAAACTTGGACATTGCGCTTATGCTTGTATGTGAATATCATAAACCATTGCTAAATACACTAGACACAAGCCTAAAATTTTCTTGCAATGGACCCTTAAATATCATGATAGTCATGATAGAAGTGACCCTTAATTTATCTAATGTTTCTTCCTTTACCACTATGCAAATGATGCTTCCAATGAAGCTCGGGTGTCATTGCCGAATAATTAATAAGCATTCATCGGCTAAAGTGACAAAAGAATCCTCCTCTGTAGCCACAAAGGCTGGTCCTGGCGTCCAAAACTCTTTAGAAATTAGACTTAAAGCGTGAAATATATATGTATGAAGGTAATTATTGCGCTATATGCTGTAGACCCTCATTTGCAACGAAGACAACTTCTTCACAAATCAAGCACCTAATTTTTAAGTAAGTTTCACAGCAGTGTTAACAACTAGTACTTAATCATGTATTTGAAAACATATTTAATTTTTCTCCAATGTATACTCGGAGATTTCAAAATGAATGAAAATGAAGGACAATAATTTGCCTTGTATTTGCCATTACAAATATAATACCTCTGAGGACTTCAAACCATCTTTATCAGCTTCATTGTTACTCTATGCGTAAGAACGAAGACAAGGGGGGGGGGGAGTCTGTACTGCCTGCCGTTGGAATACGTGTGGACTCCAGAACGGCCAAGTGAATAGAAGACCTAGCCTTACCTATAATGAGCGAGCGGTTATCTTTCTACAGTCACAGATCAGTCAATAGAACACCAGTCTGGCAATCTGAAATCTGGTTGTCTACTCTTTAAACACAGTTGAGTATTAGCTCTATTCCTTCCTTGCGTGTTTCATTCTGACGATTTTGTTCTCTGAGACGAAAAAAGCTTTAGAGTCCAAATATAGTTTCGCTATTTCGTGTAATTTTAAATTCCAAAATCTACATAATTAATTTATTTTTTCGCTTTTCTCTTACGTAAGTCTTTATTTACACGCACATAATTATACCTGATTGTGGTGGTTAAGAAAGAACGAAAATTTCCTCAGCTCACACTCAACTATCAAACCAACTCAAATCTCGCCCCACCCTCCTCCAATTCAAAAAAAAGGAACGAATTGGACCTCTTCGTACTTCTTTTTGTATGGTAGATGTATTGAGTCATGTTTATCTTTGTGAACTCATTTAGGAGGTAATTCTAAGTACGTTGCTTTCAAGTACAGCTGTTGGCTTTTTCAGTGTTATGAATACTACAAAAATATCTCTGATGCTGGAATGTTATTGGGCAATCTTAAAAAGCCAAGCCGTTTGATTTGTCTCTATTTTGTCTCTGTTTTGTCTGAAACTTCTTCCAATGACCGTTTAGACCTCTTACTTGAAATTAGATGATAGGATTGCTTTGCAGTTGAAAGGTTGTAACTGTGTTCTGATCTACCGCAATGAATTAATTAGATGACGTCCTCGATTTAAGATATAAAAATGATAAGGTAGGAAAATAATAACGGAATCGGTGTTTCACATATTTTCCTGACGTTTAGCCTATAAATACTGTAATATAACAAGGCAATCAACGACGTTAATAAAGACAAAAGTCACCATAAAATAACTTACCTTTGATTTCGGCATCATCTAAGTCGAATTCATAAAATGCTGTTCTATTCTTTTGTTGCTCTGCTGCCGAGTTTCTCGTCTTAAGAAAGACGCTAGTATTATTGGTTGTATCATCTTCGATTTCTGAAACTCCAACTGATTTCAATGGTGAGGTGATAATGTCAAATTCAGACTCTCTATTAAATATCTTTGAAGAATCATTCCTATGAGTTATGGGGGAAACTTCCATGTTTTCAACAGCATTCTGTATTGAAAATGCTCTACTTTCCCACTAACCACCTATAAATTCTGCAATGGAAGTTGCACATTTATTATTGTTACTATCATGTTCATTTTTCATATCCGAGTGTGCTTTTGATGGTGGAGTGGAAATTTCAAATACAGACTCTTCATGCAGGATATTTGGACCATCTCTCGCTTGCATCATTACTGATAATTCAGTGTTCGGAAATTCATTATGTAGTGACATGATGTTGGCTCCCCACTGACCTCCTACCAGCCCTGAAAAGGGAGGTACACATTTATTATCGGTACAATCTTTTCCACCTTCTTCAATTCAAGCAATATGGCTTGTGAAGTGGTGATATTCAGCTCAGAATCATCGTTTGGTATGTTTGAATGATCAACCTTTTGTATTGTGTATAGCACATCAGTGCTGCAAACAACACGATACCTTGGAATGATGTTATTTTCAAACTGGCCCTCTGTCAACTCTGCAAACGGGATTGCTTTTCCGCTATTGTTATCGTAGTCTAGAGCCTCTGTGACTTCAATTCATCTTAATGGTGGAATGACTATTTCAAAGCCAGACTGCCAGGTATGTCAGAACAGTAACTTCTTTTTGTTTTGAATCACACGTTTCTGTGAGAAATAGCATCATGGACTGGAATGGTGTTACTATCAAACTTACCGGCAAACAGCTTCTTACAAGAGGGAAAAAATGCTTTGTCGACTCCATCATCTGCACGATTTGTAACCAAAACTGATCTTGATAGTGGAATGATGATGCCAAATTCAAATTCTTTATTAACCTCGTTGAATATAAGGCTTGCCCATCTGTTAAAGATCTTATGAATGCTAATACAAAGTATCTGTTGGTGCGAACAATCTACTTGTTGCTCTTGCAATAACTATTTTGTGCTTCGAACGACTGGACATAGACTGAAGCTGGTACCTCTGTGACTTGGCACAAAATTTTGCACACGATTTACCAAGGCATCTTTGATAACGTCATTTCTAGATTTCTCAAGTGCAGTTCGCCCTGTTGTTGTAATGATGAAACCAAACACAAGTTCTTTATTGACTACGTTAAAAATAAGGCTTGCCCATCTGCTGAGGATCTTATAAGAGTCAACATGAAGCATTTGCTGGTGAGAATGATAACTCCCTAGCTTCTGATGGCCTGGAAAATGTTCCATGGGAATGGTTATCTTGTATGTGCTACCTTGATAAAAGCCCGTATCTCTGATTGGAAAGGTAAGTAGCTGAACTTTGAAGTTGCTTTTGCTCTTATCGTGCAAGGTAGTAACATCTTCATATATCTCGTTCTTTATATTACCTATCCTACTTTCCTTAACTGTATATGTGTTACTGTCAATTTTTTTTAAGGGGTCCGCTGGCTCCTTGGGTAAATTAGTGACTCTTCCTTATCAATAACATACTCTATAAAATTATTTGTTATTGATGTCCTCTTCGGTAGAGGCAGGTAGACAATTTTCTTAAGGTGACTCTACTTCATCATCCTCTTGTGATACACAGCAGAAGCGTTTTTTCAACCTTCTTGAACATGATCTGTTTCGCTTTTCTCTTTCTCCATCTCGGGTCTTCTGTTTCTCTTTAATTTTATCTACATTTTTTATGTTAAAAATAAAGACCATAATCACGTCCATTTCTAATAGAAAATGATGCGTAATGGCAGCATAAAGAACTTTACATTCCTTTGTTCAAATTATAATGACGTCATTAATCAATTTAGCAATGTCAGTGTTGTACTACGTCACTTACGCTATTTCAAATTATGAGTTGAAAGTAGAACAGAACTATTTTCTTTCATAAATGTAATATATGAGAGACGTTTCATAAGAATACGAAGGAAGATACACTTAATGCATAAAAACATAAAGCACCATCAAATTGTGCATGCAACCCAAAGGTCGCAAACTAAACTGATGTGAATTTGTGGATCATCTTAGTATGAATGGAGTACGTAGTCTGGCCTTACACCACCAGCAAATACGGCGTTTTATCAAAATATGAGTTCATTTATGGTTCGAAACAAACAAGTCTCATGGTCATATTTCTACCAAAGAAACAGATCGATGTTTTAGCAAAATACAATACGGGTGGGAATCTCATTCTATTTGTAAATATGAAAACCCAGGCTGAAAATTTTAACGAAGCATGACGCCAAATAAAGTAAACACTGGAATTTAACCATGCAGTAATGTTTTCAAGCTTTCGATGTAACATCGACGTTGCACCAAACAGCCCTATGGTTCTCAAACCAGAGAACGCTAACCATTCTCGTTATCGATTTTCCAATAGTTGCTACTTTGGCTCGGTACTCAAAATCTGAGAAGATTCACTACTTTCCATCGCAATGACCAGAATACTTGGGTACTGATATGATAAAACGCAAGGCGTATGGCAAGTTTGGTGTGTAAGTATGCATCTTCATGTTAAAGCCTGAAAAGATATAGTGAATAATAGTGAAATAGAAAATTCTTTCACCAACGAGAATTGAGCATTTGTCACAAACATACACGGAGTGCAATCTACCAGCTGAACCAGGTGAAGTACCGATGATGAAATACTCGATTTTTCTAGTCCATACATTAGCTCCTAATACTCAACTGGTGGACATCGGTATCAAGAACTACGGAACTTTGGAAACCAGCCACTCTTCGCAATAAGACTTGACCGTGGAAGGACTGTCATCCGGCCCACCATTCTGTCCAAAGGCCATTGAAAGTTGCAAAGTACTATCGTGAGTAGAGGATATGGAGAGATAAGCTTGAAAAAATATCAGTTGGAAAAGCGAGCAAGTGCAGCCAGGCCCTTAAGATGGCTACGCCATTGAAAACCAGTCCTTTTTGTGGTCGAAATTTGCTTGAAAGAACTAGGCTCCTACCTGCGGGGGAGGCACGGGGGGATGGCCTTTGGTTAGGTTAAGAGGGGCATTCCCCCTTCGGGGAAAAATCCGCGCGAGTATTTAGTTCAAAGTTAGTGTCCGATTGTTAGTTGGCATCTGGTAATCGATTTTAAATCGACTCTATTCGATTACAGGTGTATTCGTCTATTAGTTCCCTCTTTCTTTTGTTGTAGTAGGAGTTATTGCAAAATGCAGGAACTGTATCCCCTTGCAATATGCTGCCAGCTAGGGGCCTGAAAAGAACCGTTTGATATTTTCTTTCGTTGTTGGCACCTCTACCCCTTTCGATTGTATTCTCGATTAGATAGTCACATGTAAAAAACCCTCAATGTGGGTGAAAGCTATGGATATGTCCCCTTCCCCTGACTCCACCAAACTCTTATCCCGACTTACAGCGTACAGTGCATTACATCAAACTTAGCTTAGCTTATATCAGCTTACAACAGTTTATATTAACATCTTCTTACAGTGCAGTGAAGTGCATTACAACTATCTATATAATTCTCACAACTTTTAAATCGATGATTTCGTCAAAAGAGATGATGAGAAGAAGCAGCAGCAACAACATGTTACATACATCTTCTGTTTTCATAATGGCGCTCCTCTGACCATAGACCATAGACTTTCAGTAACTAGTACCCTGATCAACAAGAAGAGCAACATAAGCATTATTGAGAAGGAGTGTCACAAATTAAAAGGGTAGTTTCATTATTGTGATGAAGGAACCAGAAGAGGTATGTAAACACTTACTGGTTTATTGTGTGTCTTATGGGCAGAAATACAAATCGAAATTATCATTGAGGGAAGTGGTTCGTTTTAGGACCATGACGAGCCTTAATGTTGGAATGAAGGCTATACTCGACTACGACTATCAGGATTTTTAAGTAGTCAATTATCTCCCGCATATAATGCTGGAGACAATGTATTGAAAATTCTGTTGGTTTTTTATTTGATAGGCTAAGGTAGGCCCTATATCATATTTATGAAAGGTAGTTTTATAACTTAACTTAGCACTCGTCTGATAGCTTGGCACTCTCTTTACCAGGCATTTACCATTTATCATATAGGCTAGTCTCAAGAATTTTAAAGCTGATCAAAGAACACATTGTACATACCTAAATACTTCGTTTTCTACGTTTGTAGCCTTACTAGGTATAGGGCCAAAGTTCCATTTAATTAAAATGCTACAGATTTTCACAAACTTACATATACATTAAGGATTGAAATCTAGGTACTAGATGGGATGTTTGGAAATTATATCTTTATTTTACCGGAGAGTGGTGTGGGATATACAGGCGGGGAAAGAAAGTAAGGGACTGGGAATAAGTTGATAAAAATGGCTAAAACTGCCATGAAAACCAAATATAAATATATAAATATAAATATATATAAAAACCAAAAAAATGCCCAAATGCAAGCTACAGCAATATGTATATATATTTGTATATATGTATGCATGCTAGGGCATTTTATTTTGGATTACTGATATTCATATCAACTTGCAGAAATAAGTATGGATTTCTTTGTTTACCTTTTCTGACTCCTAAGGATATACACATTGCTCACATTTATCTGTTTCTAGGACTTTGCAATTTTCTTTGCAATTTTTTAAATACTTGTTATTATAGGGTGGCACAGCCACAGCTGAAAGTGGGCAAAAACAGAAACAAGAGAAGAAGAAGCAAAAAGAAAAGAAGCCAAAGCAAGGTCAAAAGGGGCCACCATCACAACAAAAACAGGTTCAAGGGGATGGGCAAGGTAGCTCAGAGGGTCCAACAAAATCCAAAGCAGAATTACGAGCTGAGAGGAGAGCTGTGCAGGTAACAGCTGAGTTATTCAGTTCTTATTTTCTAAGGTGCAAAGGTCCATAGGGTTGTATTACATATGTCTTCTTCCACTTGTTTAAATCCTGAATGAAGGCGAGTAAATTTTCTGTTCAATACTTTTAACTATTCAAGAATGACAGGAAACCAATGGAACTCAAATACATAAATGAAACTTAAAACAGTAGTCATTTTAAAACTGAAGAAATAATACAACAACATGTAATTGTATTATTTCCATATTCCTGAATGATGTAATTTTTGACAGAATAGGGCTTCAGTTTTTTATATCATTATCAAATAGCACTATTATTGCCATAATTAAAACTGTGGCACCTGTCCTTTTGTTATGAACTGTTGTATATGAATAGAAGTCATTATATGCTAGGGAGAGTTTCATTAGCAGTATATTTATGGACCTATTCTCTTGAGAAAATTGATTTGCAGAATGTTTGATAGAAAGACATATCAACAACTTAAAGGATTAAGAAAAAACATGAAAAGATGAAAATGGTGTCAGGCTGTTAAAAGGAGGACAGAGCACAGCAATGCACATAAGCATTAGTAAAGAAGGGGAATAGGAGACCAGCAGTGTGATAGATTAGGCAATGTAAGTCAGGCAATAAAACAACAGTCTTAAAGGAGGATGATAGTATTTGCAAGCATGTTGCATAGAGGAAGAAGATGAATGCTTCAGAACCTAGTGTAAACAGTCGCAACTCTGATATTAAGTAGAAAGTTTTCACAATATAAATGGCCGCAGTTAAGCATCAACTAAGGGAACTATCAACACATCAATTTCTTCTGGTTAGGTGTTATTATCCTTTGCACAGATAGCATATAGTATAGTAAAAAACCATAGCCATATCCTGTGGGTAGATTAGTTGTCTGTTGCCTTGCTTACTAGTCAGTTTTTGCTACTCTCATTTAGAGAATGGAACTAGAATTTAATAGTTGGCTCTACAGGCAGAAACGTAGCATAGCCATTAGAACAATGTTTGCCCAGAATAATATATTCATAGGTAGACTACAAATGAAACTATAAGAAAAGCAGTTTTTACTCCAGTAGTTTGGTTTAGGCACTTATGTTATTGTTTTTATATGAACACAGGAAGGGGAAAGGTTGAGAGGGTTTCAAGAGCATCTTATCCGAAGTCATGAATTTATTTAGTTTTCATTTCAGGAATCCACTAGTAGACTGGAAGTGGAGCTCTATTCCTGACCTACTGAGACAGAGCAGTACCTACACAAGAGGCCCTGCCACCCAGTACATGTAAAGAAGGCAATATAGTTTAGTCAGGCACTTAAGTTATGAAGGATTCGCTCAAAGGATGAATATTTTGAGAGAGGGATGAGGAGTTGGTTTGCAAGACAGGTTACAATGGGAGATTGATGAGGTTACTGAGCAACTGCACTGAGTAAGAGGGTGAATAAGATGGATTTGCAATAATAGTAGTAGCAGTTATGGGAATAGTGATTATAATAATGGTAAGGGAAATGGTTTGGGGAAATTAGCAGTGGTAGCTGTAGCTTTAATTAAGGTTAGAGAAATGGTTGAGTAGTCACAGAACCTGCTATCTGATTCCTATTAGTACAGAGACGATTTTCAGCCAAGCTCAAGGTGGCTTTTAGAAGGGTTAAAATTTCAAAGATCCAGTTATTAAGAGCCAGGTTACCTAATAAAGCAGAATCTAGAGAGGTTTCTAGCTTTAAGTGTGGAAAGCCAAGACCAGCCTGCTAGGTGTGCAACTTTGAATTGGAAGGGGTCAACTGTTGTTATGGAGACTTGAACAAAAGTTACAAGATTATTCATTCTTGGATTGTAGCTTGTGCAATTTTGTGTACCTCCTAGAATATATTTTCGTAACACTATGTAGGTAGCACTAATACAAAGTTTAGGCAGATTTAACAATAAAAACTGTTGTAGTGAGAAATTTGATAAGGGGAGTTGTGTGCCAGAAAGGGATTCTTTTCAACAGCTTTAATGGGAAGGTCATAGTTAATTCATACTCAAGGGGATCATTAGATGAGTAGGCAAGCTATGTGTCACAAACCTGTGTCTTCCACAGTTGAATTGTAGCATTATGGACTTTTATCCCCACTGTAAATCTCCAGTAGTTAGATGTTAGAATGGTTAAATGGTAAAGGATATTACAGATTCCAATGTAATTATTATATATAGGAGGCACAAAGAGCTGAAAAAGCAAAAAAGGCAGGACAACAACCAGCAGGAAAACCAAAGTCTTCTTCAGTAACAGAAGCTGTGAACAATCCTAAACCAAAGCAGCAGCCAGATGGTATTATTTTGATAGTTTTTACTTGTTTCAAAATTTTGTTCCAGTTTTATGACACTTTATAGTGTACTAGCATTAACTTTTGATATAAACCATCTCCAAGAGGCATGTTAAACGTGTCAGGAACTACCCTCCTCGAAAGATTGCATTCCCTGGCTATGGCCTGAAATGGACATTATTAATTATTTTCAGCATCTCCAGATATATGGTTCAGGTTTTAACCACTCCTTTTACATAAAAGGTTTTCTAAGTATAACTTATTGCATCTATTGGTGTTTTTATGCACAACAAGTAAGGTTTAATAATACATGGCAATTATAAACTTAAGTTGCTTTTTATAATATAAAGATATTATGAATATGTATATATATGTATATAGAAATATTATATGGCTGTGTATGGATGTACAAGATGAGATGTTGCCAGATATTTGGGGAGAATATGAAGGAAACAGCTGTATGGCAGGTAAAAGAAGGTATAAATGTATCAATGAGAGGAGAACAGAATCTAAACAGATCACTTAACCCCTCCTCAAGTTGGATAGGTTTTACATGTATTGGTTTGATTGTTTAGCTTTAGTACTACACTGCCCTCCCAAAACACCTACACAAAATGAATATGGTGGATGTCAATAGCTGCCATCTACTTTTAAATTGATTGTGCTATAAAATCTCAGTAGTATAATTGATTCTATCAAAAAAATGTAGCAATGAAAAGGCACTTTGAAGTTTTAGTAGGGTTATGAAAAATTGTTTTATTCAGGTTTTAAACCTTGTTTTCATTTCCATTCATAACAACACCCTTTGCAAATGTCATCTTGACAGACAGACAATTTAGACTTTGTCATTTATTGAGGAATACTTGGACTGAATTTTTGTCGATTTTTAGCCAGCTATGAATGTGAAATTGGCTTTTATTTGCTAGATAGTGGCTTTCAGCTTTTACTCTGTTATAATTTTGTTTAAAATATAGATAAATGGAGTAATATAGTAATAAGAAGTACAGGAATGGAAAGCCAAACTACTAACTAATAACTGGTATTAGTATTGGAAAACGTTCTTTTATTTTGATCCAAACTCATCAATACTTTGCACAATAGCTGTGAATCTTCTTCATGGCTGCCAGAGAGCACATCGACATATATAGAGAGATTTTGAATGGATTTATTGTTGATGTTGTACTAATAGTTTAGGACAGTTAATCAATGACTCTTTATTCTCTGGAGGATTTTGATTAAGTTGGGTTAGTTGGGTTTTTTTAACCACACATTCTCAACAATGTTTAAGTCAGGACTCAGAGCTGGTCATTGAAGTGCATGGATGCCACAAAAACTCATGTAAATTGTGGTAGATTTTGATACATTTGGTTTTTCATTCCTCATATAAAATTTTCTATGTTTTGGCATGGCCTATGGCAGAATTGAATTGTTATGATACTTTGCATGAAAACTGATTTATTTGCATATTTGTATACTGTGTATTAAAAAATCAAAATTTTTCTTCAGTGTCAATTTTAGGAAAACCTGCCTTTATTTTGGTGCAAAATTCTTAACATGAAACTTGGTTACATATTTTATTGCAGGTGTTAAAATACTTTTTGAAGGCTGGTATAGATTCAGGACTTATAATAAGAACATTTGCTCCAGTCTTGTAGGACAAGGATGAAATCTGTAGCACTGATGTCTCTGTTCCACTCTGTAATGGCCCTTGTGGCATATGTAAAGGGAGGGAGAGGCAGCCAATTGCATTCATTACATTCCCTTGTCTACTTGCCATTTTGAGTTTATTTTCATTTGAAAGTGGTTTAATATCTACTAAGGACATTTTTGTTTTGTTGTAACCTACTTCATAAGCAAAATGATGTCATGATCCAGAGTCATGACCCCCCCCCCTTGTTCCCCCCACACACACAAAAAGAAAAGAAATAAAAGATAGTGAGTAGTAATATAATGCTCTAATTTTATCTTAAATACAATAATATACACGTTGATAATATGTACAAGGGGTGACAGAGTGAGGTAGGTATTGTAAAAAGGTTGACCATTGATTCTTAAGAACTACTGGTGGTAGGATACCATTTTATGAAAACTTCATCCTTCTTATGGTAAGTAATACAGGCACTTCAGTATGTTTACTTGATGGAGTATGAAATCATCATTATCGATTTAATGATGATCTCAAAGCTGCAAGAGTGTAATTTTTTTCCAGTACTAATGGGTGTGATTTTTTCCTTCTCTAAATTTAGCTGCTGCACAAAGATCCAATATCAGGGTTGCATACAATGTGCGTATGGATGATGAAAAAGTGCAGCAAAAACTTGCCAAAAGACTAGCAAAACAGCAAGTATGTGTATTGTAATTAAATTCTTTTTAGTTTGTGAATTTGCTGTCCAAATATGTACACAATGTATGTGTACATATAATTACTGAGGCAGACACACTAGCAATCATGGAATACATAATAACTTGCTTAGTACTTCTATATTGAAATGGTGCTTAGTTTTTTAATTCTTGGAAAGGTAGTCCTTCTAAATGATATAGCCTTCAAATTCTAAATATAAGCTATATTGTTTATACTAACAGGCAATAGTTGGCGTAATATTGTGTTGATTTATCATTCATATGTCATTTCTTACAAGCACCAGTCTATTGATATTGAACACCATGCATGTGCAGTTTGATTAAAATCTATTATTAAAAAAATTTAAGAGGGAGGTAGACTACCCTTGGGTTGTAAATGGTAACCTATTGCCGAAAGATTATATATCTTAGATTAGTATTAGCTTCATTAGCCATCAGTATTTACAGATTCACCAAACTCCAATTTGCAGGCTTTCTTGAAAATCATTAGCCAAATATTTAGGTAATGACTTTCACCTTCAAGATATTTTTCTAGATACAACTTGTCATGTTTTACAGGAATGTATCTTGATGTTAGTACCTGTTACTAGTGACTTTTTTCTGTTCCAGGTACCCCAGAGGAGTGCACAACAGAAGAAGGTTGCACTGTTTTCACATTTACATCAGTATGAGAAAGATTCCTCTTTAACGAAAGATCTCAGGTATTGATGCTTTTGGATGATTTTGTAAACTGCAAACAAAATAAATTGTTGGGTTTAAGCTCACCATTACTTACAAATCTGGGTGATAAAAATTGATATTAGATTGCTCGTTGTATATATTCAAACTACAGTAGTGATGATCTACATCTTTTCTATAATATGCTTCAGCAAAAAATCGATGAGATCCTTGGTATACTCCTTGGTAACTTCAATGCCAAAACTGAGGCCGACTTTGCAGGGATAATGGGTGAAAAAGAAAGGGTGCGAACTTCTTCACTTTTGAGCTATAAATAAGCTTTTCTAACAAATACTATTGTCATACAAGAAGCAAACAGACGGTTTGCATGCATCTCTCCATATGGTGCTACGAAAAACCTGATTGGCTATCAAAACAGTCCTTTATACCAGTCAGCAGATATTGGGTCTGACCAGGCATGACAACACGCTAATGGCAACAACAGCACTTGGAGAAAACCTGCCTAGCAAGAAAACGCAAGACTTTTGACGTAAAAATACTTGCTAATGATAAACAGCTTGCCACAAGCTTTCAGGTAGCTATTGGAGTGACTTTTGAGCCATGGAAGACCTAGAAATAGCCAAATGCTACAAAACTACAATTTAAGGCAACCAACAGAGTAACAGACAAAACAGTAGGCGTAAAGCAAACTACGAAACAAAAGAACTAGGAAAAAGAATTGAATGACTCTGATACAAGTATAGACAGGCAAAGGTGTCTTTTATTAAGCACTCAGAAAACATAGGAGTGAGGGAAACGTGTAGATCACTCAAAAAATTTGTGAAACCAGAAATTAAATTGTTCAAAAATTGAGAACTGGAACAAAGGTCCAACAAATGGAGAATTATTATAGAAAACATAACAGCTATACGTTGTTTAAGACAGTACGAGAATTAGAAGGAAAACCTAAAAAAGTCACTTCACGTAGTTATAGACAATAAAGAAAGGAGGCAAACCAAAATCAATAAAGTAGGAAAATGCTGGAGAGCTCGTTTTGAAGACCATGTCAACCACAAATTTCCCTGTCAAGAAGATGCAATAGGGAAATATTTAAAACCAACCAGACAAATCAGAATGATTAACTAATTACTAAAGAAGAAATACGCTATGGTTTTGTCTCTATAGGTGAAAACAATAAGGCCACAGGTGCCGATTTAATATCTGCCAAAGTACTTAAAACAGGATATGATGAAATGATTCAGTTCCTGTTCTTGTCCTTAACCGGGCCTGAAAACCAGAACAGCCACCAATGATTGTAAATCAGATTTGCGGAAAGGGAAACAAATTGTATTCTACGAACCATGGAACCATTTGAGAGCTGCCGATACCAAGAAAATTGTTTAGCTTCATCCAGCACACATTTTATGGCGGTTAACCAGTTTTCTTTCCGCCTGAGTAGAAGAGCCATTGATGCAATATTTAGTTTACGTCAAATAATCGAAAATGCAAACGAACATAGAATTGAGATTCATTTCAGCTTGGTTGACTTTAAGTTCGTGATCAATATCATATGAAGGGTAGCTCTTTGAAAAATGCTTGCAAGTATCAGTGTAAGCATATAAAAAATCAACGTCCTTAGAATTCTATATGATAACTCCATGTGCACCGTGATAATTGATAGGAAGCTAACTGAGTGGTTTAGTATTCTATTCGAAGTTAGACATGGTTGCCTCCTATCACCAATCCTCTTTGACATCTTTATTGGCCTTTGCAGAACTTCGTAGAATAAACGCTTTAAAGTGTAAAATCCTTACATCATAAGAATGTACCTCCCAGCTTCAAGGAGAACAACTTGAAAATGTTGACGACTTTATTTTCCTGCGAAGTTTAGATCCCAGCAGCAATGAAGATGCAGATAGAGGAATAGGGCTTGTCCTGTTCTAATTTGGAAGACAGCAAAAGACTATCTGGTCCAACAGAAACATTCCTTTGAATTTAAAAGCACGTCTTGACAGATAATTGATCCAACTTATTGCAATATTCGCTTACGAAACGTCGACCCTCATCGTAAGGGAAGAAAACAGGCCACTGGCATTCGAAGTGCAGCGTTATAGACCTTTGCTAGATGTTGCAAGACGTAACAGCATGCAAAATGTTAACATTCGCACAGCCACGGGATTTGCCTAGTCAATTTTAGACGTTATCAGATAAAAATGCCTGAAGTGATTTGGTCATGTGTGCAGAAAGTCAGAGTCATCCGTAGTTTACCAAGCCTACAAACAACATTTCCAGCAATAAAGACTAAGCTGAAACGAAGAAGCCGCCAAAAGAATTGACGTATCACATTGATAAAGACAGAGGCCTTCCCATCACACCTGTGGAAAGAAACGCACAGGATACAATCCGATGGAAGTAAAATTGCGTAAGGTGAGTAAGGGGTCACCAGGATCTACGCAAAGAAGTCAAGTCTTCTATGTATTTAAACAACTGTTACCATCCCCTTCACTCCATTCTGGTGCTGGTCTGCCATTGCTGTGGTTGTCAACAATCAAGTCCTACAGCTACTACAATACAATCACATAGTAACTTGAATACATATACAGCAGATGGAATGCCACAGTTAATAATATAGAACTTTCATATGTTGTTTCCTTGGTATTCGTCTTGTGTTTCTCGTTACACCTTAAAGTTCCAGCCACTTGTTTTTATTAGAGCATCTCAAAACCCGGCTATTCTGACTCTACACTTAAGATTAAATAATTAATATAACATACTACTGATATACTTACCAAGGACAGCCTTGTTCTTCAGCTATTTACATCGGTTTACGATGGTGATGTAGAAAGTTTAAGAAGAAAGGAAAACTTGTAATATTTTTTGCAACATTTAAGCATTTTTCATTTGTTTTGCTTCTTATTGTCCAGAAAAATATTTTACCCCTCATTGTGACATGTCCAATACTGCACGTCGTGGTCCACAGAGGCGTAGAGTCACATGTCTGTGCGGTATATCGTAGGCGGAGGATCCAAAATTTTATACCCATCTGACTTGTCACAGACATGTATCATATATGTTTGAGTCGTATGACAAACTCGTGATTTTCATTAACGAGGGAAGAGAACTTTGTTATTAATGCGCGTATCAGTTCAGTTTTCTTTCTGCATTTGTTTTGGACTAGCAAAGAGAGTTTTGTACAACAGCATGTTCTTTGGCGTATGTCTATTGACAAGGGGTATCCAACAACCCAAGTCCAAGTACACCTTGTCTATTATCATGGCATGGCAAGCGTAACGAGTGACAATGAAACTATTCCTTATCTGAAGCTTCTCCTCAGGTAATCTACATCCAGCAATTGTTAAACTTGGCCTGCAATTTGCCGAGGGAATCATCAGTGGATCAAACGCGAGATGTCTGGCCCTCCTGTGTGCATTCAAAAAGGTATTTGTTGCTGTAATATTCCTAATTTTTCTTCTGTGGCCTGCCAGCATGTTAAGACCACTTGCAATGCAGGCATAAGACTTACCCTTCGTTTGCCCTATTTCATAATTTGCTTTTTAGGAGCAAGTTATATCAAAAATCTATGTTTTTCTAAATTAGAGCCGAACCATAATGTTTGTGTTGGGTTTTTTTTCAAAACGTGTTCGATTCTGGACATGAAGAAAATGCACCTCACTTGGCATACAGTGGGAGCAGCTGTACAGAATAGACCAGTCTGGAGAAAACTTGCTGCCCAATGTACCTAGTTTCCCGTCATGAACTAAGTTTAAGTTCATTGCCAAACCTAGATTTTATGTTGCTTATGCCCACAAGTGTGCTCTGAATGTTGATACTTCTGGATTGAAAGTATGGTCTTGCATTGAAATGATGTATATTGAGAAGTCATCAAGAATCTTTCTTTTTGATGATGACCTCGGTTTAACTTACAACAGTTAGATTAAATGGTACACTGATTGGTACTTACTTGTCG
Source organism: Carybdea cf. marsupialis auct. non (Linnaeus, 1758) (assembly GCA_010016065.2). Lineage (NCBI taxonomy): Eukaryota > Metazoa > Cnidaria > Cubozoa > Carybdeida > Carybdeidae > Carybdea > Carybdea cf. marsupialis auct. non (Linnaeus, 1758). The sequence continues at coordinate 1,189 of JAAAKL020006679.1, read as the reverse complement.
GCCCATTGGATTGCGTAGAATCTCAACAAGTTTGGTAATAAAGAGCAAACCTTGGCAAAGAATGTGCAAATAGGGCATGTTCGAGCACGAAAATGTATGAAATAATCCAAGCTTTTGATGTTTTCGTTACATCATCCTCAGAGTGTTACTATCGTGAGATGAAGCAACTAAACAGCCGTGCAAACTAGGTCGGTAACTGCAATGAAATACAATGACATTAAAATAAATTAGACAAGGGAGAAATTATGAAAGTAACAGGGGAACTGAGGTAAGAGAAAGAAGCTTTCTTCGACAAGGAGAAAGTGCTATGAAGAGGCGGTTGCCAAAAGAGTGGAATTAGATGTATTGAGTTGGTGAAAGTGTTGAATACAGTGAGAGCGAATGTTTGAGAATATTGGGACGTAAAGATGCAAGTAATGGCTGAAGTTCCTAAATGACCTGCAAGGCGTCTGTAAAAGTGGTGAGTCTTCTGACCTAAATACGCTCCATTATAGCAATACCACTGTAAGTTATAAAAACTCCAGACTGCAGTCATGTCGGAATCCCATCCATTTCTCGGAAGAAGTTGGAAATGCAATGGGAGGGAAAGAGGATAAAACACAAGCTCAGTAAAAGTGGAAGAGCAACCTTTGAATCGTGTTTTGATTTCTAAAGAGTGTTTACACGTAAAAGGTAGAATAAGGCTTATTTTATGATAAAAAAATATATTTGGTTTATTGAACAGCAGATAATCTTGGCAGCACTAACCCTTTATATTTTTTAGCTAAATAAGAAAGTTACGTAACTGTACCTGTTGATTCCTCCAGTAAAACTCGTATTGCTACGGGGACAAACATGTTTCCGTAACGTGCTTAGGAAGCGTTCCTTACACTGTCTAAATATTTTTAGACTTGTCAACTGTAAGATTGAGAATTTTTTCCTATCGCAACATACTTTTTACTAGTGACTTTTCCCTTGCTTTCCAAATAGTAAAATTTAGTGAATGCTGTGTTTTCAGATTTACAAATATGAGCAACGGATTTCAATGTTGGGGATAGATATTATTTTTAATAGTGATAATAATATCTACCAGGGACGTGCCGTCACTGAATTTAATACGCATGCAGCAGACAAAAAAGGGCGTGGTCATAACAATATGAAATATTATTAATCAATAGAATAAGGTAACAAAGCCCATATGAGGATTCGT
>JAAAKL020006678.1:0-17728 GCA_010016065.2 Carybdea cf. marsupialis auct. non (Linnaeus, 1758) | reverse complement strand
ACTATCATTATCACCACTATCATCACCACTATCATCATCACCACTATCATCATCACCACTATCATCATCATCATCATCATCATCATCATCATCACCACTATCATCATCATCATCATCATTCCACATACCATGGACTAGATTGATAAAGTAAGTATTAAATATCATATAAGTCATGCCGAGAATATTTGTTGACGCAAAAAACTTCCTTTGACAAACAAACCCTTGAATTGCTCTGCCTTTTCCTGAATCGACGATGTTCCTGGGTTAATAATCAAATTTTAGATTTCCTATTTGAAAGAATAAAATCTAAAGCACAGACCAAATATTCTCAGGATTTCATAACTCGTAATCATTTTGTGAAGATAGAATTACTCGGATGACTTTACCTATTGCACATTTAACAAAGTACAAATCAAAAATTTTGGATTTTTTCTGCCTATTACGTCAAGAAAGAATTGCGAGTTTATGTTAAGTTTATATGGTCTTTTGTGCGGAAGGAATTGTAATTTTGAATTCTCTGTTTCTGAAACGTTCTTAAAAGTGAAAGATACTTAATACTGTCGCGCCTCGGTGGGCATGTTAGATTTTGGTGATGAACGGACGTCGTTCTTAGCGTGTTGTTCATTTATATTGATTGACTTACATTTAAATTTTATGCATAAATTGCTAGAAGATGTCAATAGTTGATTTTGTGAATTCATAAGCAAGTGACTAGAGAGACCCCTCACAATTTTTAAGCTTTATCAAAAGAACTGAGAGTGAAATAATTTGTAATCAGTAAAAGACGTTACATTCTAAAAGTAGATTTCACGATCCTTATTATCATGCTCTGTAAAGAACTAGAAAAATTTTCCAACGTCATTGTAAGCAAATGTTTAGTTACACTTTATTAGAATAAACATATGAGTTTAGTCTTGAATGTATGCCCATAATACAGAGCGTCCAACTTCTCCGATCTAGTTGGGATTGTCTGGTTTGGAGCAGTTTCTCTAGCGTCCACTACGAATTTTCTAATTATGCTCTTGCTAGTGTTTTCTACATTTAATGTCTTGGCACTGTTCAAAACATTCTACAATATATCTGTTATGCAATGAGTTTGAATTTGTACTTTCAATCTTTCCTCAAAGGTTCACAGTCATTTACTGTTGTAATCGAAGTGTTTCAAGTTTGCAGATTTGTGATAACCATATTTACAACGCTAAGCGTGGAGGGCGCAAAATATTCATTAGACCCACAATTTATATTCAATGACACACCTTGCTGCAAATGTGCTTACTGGGTTTCACGACAATATCATAAACTGCAATGAAACTAACGAAAGGGCCAAGTCGAAAAGCAAGGCTACAAGAGCTGGTCGTGCTCCCTGCTAATGACCAAAGTTTTTATCAACAAATGCACCCTTCCCTCTAAATATGCAAGACCCATTAAATGAACCAAATTGCCCTCCAATTTGCAATAAACAGTTTAATTTTTATGTTGACAAACGTTTTACAATCTTACTATACACGCGACAACTTGTATAGTCATCGCAGCTTTCTTCGTTTTGAAATGAAGGGACGAGTACTTTAATTGCTTATTAATTCTGGTGTTGCATTGGACGAATCATCATTATACATTATCAAAGTTGATGCAAGTAAAATGGTTCAGGGGGTAAAGTCAGTACTTAACCCTACATTACACCCTTCACTTATTGTAACGATTAAGAATTTCCAACTTTTTCCAATTACTTACCGTATTTCCTCGAAAATACGCCGACCTTCGAAAATAAGCCGATTCGAAAATAGGCCAAGATATCTTAGTAGACACCACAAAAATAGGCCGACCTCGAAATTAAGCCGAGACGCAGTGAAGCCATTGTAGTGCACATCGTTTTAAACCAGTAGCAAAAACGATAGTAGATCATAACTTCGCAAATTGATGAAGTCACATCCTGATGAAATAGACTATGAGCAAGTAAAGAAAAAAGAGGGATCCAAAGGCAGTGTCTGCCTAGAAACCGAAGCTGATATATTGAAAGCAAATCGTTTGAAAATGTTTTAAAATGTTATTGTTCTAAATTGTGCATGTTTGATCCCTCTTCAGAAAACACCTCGAAAATAAGCCGATTCGAAAGTAGGCCGAGAAAATTTACTTCAAAAAAAAAATAAGCCGCGGCTTCTTTTTTAGGAAATGCGGTATGTACCAAGAATACTAATAGTATCTTTGATCAATTGGTCGGCACAAAGCCTCGTTTTGGGTATGAAGACTGCTATACTAGCCTTCAAGTTATCAATCAATGAACCTCGTTGTTGATCAAATAGAATTTGGTGACTAGAGGCTAATAACTGACTTTGAATAGTTTAAATAGACATGGTCCCTTTGATAGAAAACCTTAATACATGAGTTTACTTTCATGAAGCGTAATCAGAGATAGATAATGTTGCAGGCGATTCTGAGTTCTGGACCATCCTACCTTGTAGCCTCATTAAAACTTTTTTGACTATAATGAGGTATGATTACATAAATTTGGAAAGTTTCCAGGCCTTCCTAAGATAGGTACAAGTTGCAATGATTAAGCAAGTCCTGTGGGATGAAGCATGGCTGAGCTGGAGTATTCTGGCCTCTTTGTGGTCAAAACAAATAACGCAACAGGATTATCTAGAACTATCATCGGCACAGTCTAGTGGGAAAAAATAGAACCTAATCATCACAAAATCAGGAAGCCTGAAAACAGTAGAGTTAATGAAGCCTGATCTTTGAATGTGAGAGGTAAAAATCATATATCACTTAATGGGTTATAAAAACTCAATACCAAATAACGAAACATATCATCAAAGTAATGTTGAGTAAGCAATGACTACAGAGCCACAAGTAACAAAAAAGGTCTTTCTTTACCTGTTGACCAACAAGTTGTTTCTTCACTTTAAGGAAATCCCATATAAATTTTCTCGAAACTAACCGTTTTATATTCCTTTAATGATGGAAGGATAAGAGATTTGTTCGACGAACGTTATTATCATAGATTTATTTTGAGAGAAATGAGAGTAGGTTGCCATTTCTGTCAGAGATAAAAAGACCACAGCGGTTGTTCCAACCGTGACATTCAATATCTCTGACAAAAGAGAAAATCGCCCAACAATAAATTTTGCTGCCTTCTTTGGACATAGAAGCCACAGCTACAATATATCAGTTATGCAAATATTGTGAAGAAGGACGATTTTCCCTTCTCATTATCACTATGGTTTGTCAGCATTCTATTATTAGTGCAAAAAGTTCCACTTTTAACCTGTAGGCATTTCGACTTCAAGCCCAAGAAATCTTTGACAGTGCCTACGTGATCTGCCATTGTAGTACTAGGCCACATGCAAGGACAAAATCGTATACGTTATTCACATCTCCTCCGTCCTGTTGCTATCTTTGTAAAATATTGTATCATTCTTCTCCTTGGGAAGTCACATGTTCGGAACTGGAGTCTACAGGTTGAATGGATATATAACAGTGTGTACTTGAGTGTTATGATGAAATAATCACAGCTCTGACACAAACCATGTACTTGACTCCTTTCTTATTGTTTATGATCAAAATTATGACCGTCCATGGTTTAATTTTCAAGCAAGATAAATACCCTGAACAATAGTAAAGTCAAGGAGGATCAAAGTTCTTACTTTTAATCATTATACTTTGCCGATGTCATTCAAAGTTGCTGTAACCGTAAGCGGCGTTACCCAGGGAACTATTCTCATTGTCTCAACACAAATCGGCCCGACATTGGTAAACTGGAAAAGGTATAAATACCCCAGTTTGTACGGAAAAAGGAGTAAGGTTTAGTATGATAAGCGCAAGAAGGATTTAGTGAGGGCAAAGATAAAGATAGCATTGTCGTCTATTGATGACGAAGTTTGCTATGAAGACAAAGTATCCCCACGGATAACAGGTGTGTATTGCGCATTTTTCAGTTACACCATCTTTACCGACATAGCTGTTAGCAACCTTAAAATGGTTTGCAACATTTTGTATGGGGCACGATATAACTGTAGAAGCACATCGGCTGTGTGGTTCATCTGTGGCTTATTTCTCTATTTAAAGTTATAATGAGTTTGACCAAATATAGATCCTAATCTACTACTTGCGTCCTTTACCGAAGAGGGGGGGTCTCAATTTCAGATTAAAAAAGACGGTGCTTATGAGTAATATAAACCCAAGACATGTGTACTGACCTCCTATATCGTCGAAAGTGTTTGTGGAGCCTAACTTACACCTACGAATAACCTCGAGGGAAACATCGGAGGACGCACCGTAGCGGGTAAATGAGCCCTTATTTATAGATGTATACGAAAATTCAGGGACATTTGTTTCCAACTTTACAACCCCTTCTAATACAAATGATAACGAATTGCCGTGTTAGTGCTTATTTCCTCTAGACGTATTTAAGTCGTTTCTGGGAAGCAAGTCTATTATACAAGATTTCTTTACCTCGATCCAGCTACTACATTCATATAAAGTCACTAATATCAACATCAAGAAACTTTACTCTCTAAATTTTCTCCCTTCTTGCTTTCATCGCACCTACTTTTCAGTCTCATTATGCTCTCCAGTTTTTGGATGACATAAAGAATAAAGAAGTATTTTAATGAGTCACAGGTCTAAAATATAGACAAGAGCAAACGTCCATCCAAAACAATCGATACCATTTCCTTTCCTGAAAAAATGAAACTTTTTGTCAAATATTCATGTGTTTCATAGAAAACATGAAAATTATGAACTGCAGGTTGTAAAACCCGGGCAATTCGCTCGATCCGCTAAGGTAAGGGTGTAAAACTGCACAACATTTGAAATGTGGGAGGGGCAGGGGGGAGGAGGAAGGAGGATATGTACTTCTTTAGACCAACTTTACAGAAAATTAGAGTTGAATACTTGGTCCTGACAACATCAACTTCATTACTTTAAGCTTCGGCTTACCATTTTCAGACAAGATTGCCCGGAGTGCCGTCGTGGCCATCAGGTCATTCACACAAGCTGCTCAAAAGTTTAACACCTAATATTGCTGAACCGAGAAGTGACAACAGTTTCTGTACTTGTAGGAATTATCATAAGCCGTAGTTCTGTTATTTATTAAACATTTTGATCATTTTAGTGACTAACGTTGTTAATACTAGACAAACAAAGATTTTCAAAATATCTTATACACTTCACGTTTCAGGCTTTTCTGACCTTGAATGGGTTCTATTAAGGGAAACTGGTATAATACGTTTTTGAATTCTGTCCGACACTAACCATCCTTCCGAGTATGCTTTGTAAACCCTCAGAAGTAGGATAGACTTACGATGTAGCTTTCTCGGCGATGGAAATAGTTTATGAAGTAGACGGTCACAATATTTGTGGAACTTGCAGGACACACTATCACTTCATCCACGTCATTATATTAACTTCTTTCTTCCCGACGTCTGAATGTTGCTGTATGATTTACACCAGCCAGTTTGGTTTACTATACCTTTCTTGCATGCAACTGTCGCATCCTTCAACAAAGAACAAGGGAAAGTTACGCTTCTTGCTTCTTTTTATAGTCACCTCATGAGGATTCTTTAAACTTTCGTATGCACTTTTGTTGTGCTTTCTCCTCTCAGGTGTTTTCATATTTCCTGGCACTTGACGACATTTTCTTAAGATCCACAAAGAGTACTGACAAACCCATTTTTGTCTCCATCTTATTTTAACTAGTTCTCCTTTTCTAGCCACTCATTCTTCTCTTTTGCTTTCTTTCCCCCTTCTATTGTATTTACTCCTTCTTTTCTACTTTTCTAGTACCCAATAAGACATCACAGCTGTCTCATAGATAGTACTTACAAGCTTTCTTAGCTTCTTCATGTCGCTCTTTAGCTGGTAGATAAATATACAGATAAAGATATAGAAAATTTAATCTGCTGTCAATCTGTACACCTAACGACTCGTATTCCCTTGTACTTTGTACGAAGGTATTTACAATACTTATTGTAATTATACAGTTAGTGTTTTTTCTGGAAGTGACATTGCTCTGGATATAATTGCATAACCATTATCTGCAAACCATTACATTATTTCTTTTTTGTGTTATATTCTAATATATTGAAGACACTATATATGCCACTTTCACTAGCAAGGATAGTAGCATCATTCATTTAAGTGCGTACATCAATCTCTTGAATAGATACTATATATTGCAACGAGGACGTAACACTGAGCCATTTGGTACTCCCATCTTTACGCGTTTTAAATACTAACTACATGATCCATCTATTTTGACTCTGTTGTATAAACTCTCAGAAGTCGAGTCTAGGATGTTACGACGAAATCCATAGTGCTTAATCGATTTAATCGATAAAACAGACCGTAAATTGTTTCCATTGACCCGAGGTTGTTTTCTCTATTTCTCAACCATTTGACCTTACAAAAGCTGCAAAGATATTGCGATAGAAAAGGCGACACGTATTCGATGATTTCTTCAACCATTATTTTCTAACACCTTATAAAAATTGCTTATTTGTCTGCACTTCTGCCTTCCAAGTTTTAGTAAATCAGGAAAATCCTAATTTTCTATGCAATTATCAAAATAACTATTGCTAGAATTGTTTTTGTTCATTTCGAAGCACCTCCCCCCCATGGTGTATCATGAAACATGAAATTTGATGTAAACACTGGATCTGGAAGTGGTTAAGACATACACAAAAACAAAAGTGCAGTATGTACAGTAGCTCGTGGTGGAGCATCCTTGAAGAGGGCCAAGAATATACCCCTCTCATATCCATTTATGGAAACTTGACATGAGTGAAAGTTTGACAGGGTGTAAGTGTAAATAAAAGCCAAAGCTTGTGAACATCGAAACATTTGTGCGCCATTGTGTACCTGAAGCCGGCTCGAGTAGCCATCACATTATCCTATTTATTAGAATACAATTTCGCGCTATCAAAGAATCGAACGTTCGAAGGTTTGACTTACTTCGTTCTGGTGAGACTGTTTGGAAAATTTAAAACATTGAATGGGCAGAATAATGATGCGATGGTAAGTACACAAGCATGTAAATACGAATATTTTTATTATCCTCATTAACGTGTTCCACATAATATTGGGATACAAGAACACTACAGCTCAAACATTAGCGTACCCTACGTCGATATTGAGCATTAGACGTACATATTTCCGACGGGAAAACCAAGTAGAAATCAACAATACACATACTGGGATTGTATATATTTCACGAGAAAACAAAATAAAAAGGCGACAGTGCGCATGTTTTTATAAGAAAACATTTGCAAACTGAAGTTTGGTCATCATAGAATATTCAAGCACGTCTCCTAACAACGAACGACGCCCCTCCCTTTCCACAACTAACTGCATTCAAGAAAGTGGCCACAGAATCCTGAGCTCAAAATTTCCTGAGTTTCTAGGTGTTCTAGGTTTTTGGCCATATTTCACAGTGTGTTCGTGCAAGAACTACATCCTAACACAATCATAATTGCACAAAGAAAAGCAGAACTGATTTCTGATCTATGCACTTTAAAACAGAACAATTGTCATTATATTTCAACTTCCTTTAAGTTTCACCAATAATTAAATTTTCCTAAACGTTTCACGAATTTCCTGAATTTTTTCCATGAGCCCCCTCCAAACTGTAAATCCTCTGAGTATTCAAGGTGTTCTGAGTGAGTGGCCACGTAGGTACGAGGTTTCCTAAAGGTCTTCTCGCATTCTCTGGAGTATATTTCCATGGTGATATTCCTAACACCGATCATTATATAAATGGTTTCTTATAAAAAAGTGTACCTAGCACAGTAACCACTACCTATGGTCAGTGGCAGGTCTAATAATCTCCCCTTAAATGAGTTCCCAACGCGCGTAATCCCTGTCAGGTACATTTCGTAAGACTGCGATTAATATACACAACAAATTGCGGTGGCGGTTTCGAATGGCGAATAGCGGTATGCTCTCGGCCATTCTTTTCCCTACATCTACATAACAACACACAAATACAGGGCAAAAATGTACAATATAAATCACAGTATCCCACAAAAGAACGTGAAAGGAAAACAAAATAATGACATAGAAAACCGGATCCGCAAGGAAATACCCGAACATAAATGACAGTCGAAAACCGGTGACGAAACGGCGAAGCATTACAGATAAAATATGGGAAAAGTTGCAATAAATACATAGCATCGACAAAAAAGAAACATAAACAGGCCAACTGCATAAGGTTCCGTTACAGCTCTTCAAAGTCTTCTCACGTGCTTATGCTCACATACATTAACCCTTGTGTGCCTGTAGATTATTTCTATAACGATCAAATGGTCCAGCTTTATTCAAAACCGCTTCCCAGACGTAGATACTGATCGAAACCAAAGGAAAGGAAAAGTTATGGAATGATCTGCTTGATTGCCTTACTCCTTCTTCTTCCTGCTTTCCTGTGGGAAATAAATAGCGATAAAAGAATAAGCATAGAAAGTCAGCCACAGCATACATCATATATCATTTACAAACAGCACTTTTTATAGCAGGACTACAATTGTCACCTCATAGTCGGTAATGACCCAGAAAGATTACAAGGCTTTTCATGTATATATCAATTCCTTGAGTAAAACCTATTTATTGCCTACTAATCCCTCTCTAAAGTCACCTTTTAGTTTGGTTCTAAATCATTTAAATCATTGCTTTAATTTCTTCCCCTTGGTACTCTCAAGGAACATGACAATATTTTACTTTGATTAACCCATAGAATACCATAACATACCCTATCACCTCCGCCAAGGGCCATTATGTAAACAAGGTCTCTTCAGACCTTCCCAATGCTTTCCGTGCCATCTTTCACTTCTTGTTTTCAACAGTGTTTTCATTCAGGATTTTTAGATCTTTTGTGACTACCGTTTATATTAACACATTACATTATCGTATATAACGGGAAATGTCCTTCTCCTAAAGGGTATTTTACAGACTATAATCTTTTCAAGTCCAACGTTGGTGCTAACCAAAATTTCAAAACACTTTCCCGAGTAACTATGTTGTTTTGTTGTTGCATTATTTTCTATTAAGCCATAAAAAGATCATTTACATATTAATGGAAGGTTGTGCCAATCATAGTAGAAATTGACAAGATATCAACGAGTTTCACTACAACGGCCCATAGAGGCTATTACAATCTTTCCGTCAATGCACGTCATTTACAAGAAAAAGTAAAAAAGGGAAGAGTTCAAATTATAGTAATCATATTTTCAGTAGATGTTAGGTAATCAAATGAAATTATACTTAAATTGTAGCTTGTTTTCAACCCGATTGCTTATTAGCCATTAGGAAATTTTTCAAATTATAGAAACACAGAATTTTATCATCGCTGTTCACTTTGTTGAAAGAGAATATGCCGAATCTTCGTCAGTCCACTCCGCTCCCTGGGTCCCCTTTCGTTTGTTTCGATGTGCTCTCCTTACCCCCTCCTAAAGCTTACACAATTTTTAATTATCCCGTTTTAAAGGTTTGCCACACGATTCGCTTTCTGCTTTACTTGTGGGACAGAGTGAAAGAATCGTTTTGACGATTACTTACCTTATTCTGCCCCAAAATAATCATGATGCGACGGAAAATATTGACAAAGTCCAGGAATAAATCCACTGAGTGCCTGAATAAAAGAAGAAAGGATGTTAAATAAATAATAGATAGATATGAAAAACCGTTCCATTAGAAAATAAACCACAGAGTATAAAATGGATTCAAAAAGGAAGAAAAAAGTTGGACAATGTGAAGACTGTCTTTAGTTTCGGTGCAAGGCCATCAAATTACTTAACGAGAAAAATCGTTTACTTACCAGATATAGTCGGTATCACCATTGCGCCTTTTCTCGACAATGAGCTGAGTGTCGTACAAGATGAATGCACAAAACAAGAGGAGACCGCCGTAAAGTTGAATCTAAAAGAGATAAAAGTAATGAAGCATCTGATGATAGGAATCGGCAAAGTTCTGCATTGCGTGTGTTCCTCCATATAGAACACACATGACAATAACCGTGTACATAGTGCGCTTGACTGTATCTGTGGTACTGTGAGGACTTTATTCTTCTCCAACGTCCTGCCCAGCCCTTGAGAACAAGGACTGTCGGCACTACTTATACTTGATCATTCCGAAATCTCCAAACAAGTGGCGTCGGTTACATTATTTGCTAGCTCCCACAACTCTTTTTCACTGACTTCTATGTTCAACAACTGCACACCCTCATTGCAATGTACTACGTTGCTATACAATATTAAAATCTCTAATAGACCTAAGAAAGTCAGAACTAGATGAAACGTTGTCCAAATATGTCCTTTTTGGCATGTTTTCTCTAATACACTACTTATACACAGTTCATAACTTTTCATGTCAAGTTGCAAAGAGTACATGCAGTTCTCTCCCTACATGTCTAAGACGAATAATGTCATTCAGACTGTTGCTTCAACTCTGGCCTACTATCTCGTTTGATTATCAGCTTACGGTTCACTCACAATCCTCTTTTTTTGCCAGAAGAGTGTAGCCACTTATTACTCTTTGCTGTTCTTGCCCTGTCTTTTCACGCAAATATATACAAATTGTAGACATTACTTACCTTGAATTACAACCTATGAACACCATCAATAATGTAAAGAACACAAAAAAAAATCAAATATATCGAACGCTAAACACGAAATAAACTAGGAAAACTGAGTTCAGCAATAAGACGATATGCTTTTACTATAATGTTTGCTTACTCTGTTTGTTGAGTCCTAAGTGAAAATTGCTATGGTCCCTTCCAAAAGTACGTGCAATGCTTAAAAATCGGTGCATGGAAGGATTCAAGTCGTATTATAATGGTCATCATGGTCACCAATTATGATCATACTAATGGTCCTTAGCCTGATCATCCTCATCATTATTATTACTATCATCATCATTATGATGATGAAGTATTTAACGGAGCCTGTTCTAACATCCTTGTACGAAGCAGTAATAAAGCAGACGAATTAATATCCAACCATAAAACGAAAGTAAAACGAAAGTAGCCAAATGACTACCATTTGCAAGAACATACCTGGTATAAAAAGTATGAACCAAGGAAGATGTTCAGCAGTCCAAAGACGCAAAGGACAGTAAGTCCAGACATCAAAGTACCTAAATACATGAAGAAATTGAGGATTAGAATATGCAAATCAACACTGATTAGTAAACCGATACTTTATACGATGTGCCCGAAAAAAAACGCCGAAACTACAAGCACACAAATATACCTAGATGCCTATTTAAGATCAGGATCAGGTACAAGACTACTTAAAATCAGGATCAGTACAAGATAAGTTTTGATGAGGATAAGTCTTCATTGAAAAAAAATTCTTCGCATTTTATAACTCTTCTGTGACAGCTGATTTGGTACAATCACAGATAAAAGCACAAACGAATTTTGGATACACTGTCACTGCTACTTCTACAGGTACAGTAACAACAAAGTCACAGAAATAACTGATTAAATAGAGTGTAGGCCTACATTACCAGATTCACCGGGGCACGAAAGACAAAGAAATTTACGCTAATCTCAAATAAAATTAAAAAAAAGCACAGTTAACATGTTACGATAAGATGTGCTAGGTGTTACAGATACCAAATAGGATAGTGACTCCTTCATTACTGACCTCCAAAGTACAAGTATTTTCTGTCTTCTGCCAACAATGAACTCATGGTGAAGCAGACGAAGATCACACATGTTGCCAAAAATGCAGTTGGAACAATGCTGTGGGTATCAAAATGGAATATGATCCGTTGTTATAAAAAATTTACAACTTCGAAGTTCTGAGATATACTTAAATTTGTACATATTGTGTCATTCTGGCACAACATTGTGAAAAATTATTAAATCTAAATTTAATAACCAAGCTGAGTAAACTATTATGAATTTATCGCGTGTCCTATTCTAGGTAGAAGCACAGAAAGCAGAAATGATTGGCATATTAAAGATCATCTTGATATCCTTCATATGTGAATTAAAGTAGTGAAAGTAGAAAAATTTACTTTCACAGAGGGGTGCATACGTTCCAATCTTATTTTTGGAACACATTATTATAAAACTAGTAACCTAAAAATCTATACAATATAACAGATCACTTTACTACCAAAATTATACATTTGTGTAGTACATTTTTATATGAATTAAAGTGTATCCTGCCTTGGCAGCTAAAAATAAACGGATAAGGCCAAACTATGTTTTAATACCACCATGTAAATTTCAACCCTGCGAGTTGAGTTCATGGCTTGATTTTTCCTATTCACTGTGATTATGACAGAAGTTGAAAGATAGGTTCTTGTCTCCCTTTTTCGCAGGGTTTTAGTTTTCATTTATCTATGATTAAAACTTGGGCTTCTAATAGATCAGAAAAAGAGATAATTTTGCAACTGATTCCGTTCATGGGAAATTCAATACTCTAAATTCATCCATAGCATCAATGCGCTCATTCACGGAAGACGTTGCGTTGTCAAAAAGCGGGCAGAAGCAACAGCACAGGTTTTGGAAAGATTTGACAACTTCATTCGCTGGACTCAAATGGAGTTAAGGCAAAGAAAGTACAAAGTACAACGTTTAGTAAAAGAATCGGAGGGGAAGGCATACCAACAATAAAGGGGCAGCCAGTTAGGAGTCTTGGTAGATGGTAGAACAGATCGTTGAGTAGTAGGTCGCAAGCAAAGGAGGTTCAGCATTTGCTAGAGCAGAGACTAACGATAATCTTAACTAGAAAGTCAAATGTTGGGTATTACAACACCGTTTGTATCCAAAAGTAATATGGCCACTGCAGATGTATGAAATCGTTCTTACAAGAGTGGAAAGGATGCAGAAAAGATGCAATATCTTTATCATGAAGTGGTTTGGTCTCCATAAACCGTCAAACACAAAAGCGCTATTCGGGAAAACAGAGCAACTACAGCTGCCATTTACGTCACAAGTCGACAAATACAAAGCAGGTACAGTGATAATATTCAGATCGACACAAGAGACTCGCTATGACCCACCCACAGGAAAGAAATGGGAAGCAGCAGAAGTAATTGACGAGTTCATTGAAAAGTTACAGCACGCAGATATTATGCGAGCGACCCATGAGTCACGATCAGGAATGTGGATACGGAAATTTACACCTTTTTGTATGAGCAATCGACAGAAGAGGCGGGATGCAGTTGTGTGGGAAATCAGGAAAGAAGAAGATACACGATTCTTGCACTTAGCTTGTTGTAGTCAACAAGGTCACTATGTGACATGGGAAGAATTTGCTGCAAACAGGCTTGGGAACCTGCCTGACCTGCTTTCCTGATAAAAGCTATATGTGACATACTATCGTCTCAAATCTAGTTTCGAGCAAGAATAAACAGATGAAAAAAAGTAAAATGAGAAAGAAAGTAACAGTGAGACATAAACTATCAAATTGTGGACTAGTGTTGGATAGATATACATGGTGCCACGACCAAACAATAACCAGAAAAAAAAAAAAATTTAATACAGGAAATGTACCAAAGATACAAAAGGCGGGAAAGGTGCAGTTTGCTAAAGGAGGAGAGCCAATTTGGTTATGGGGGACGAAAAAAGCCGTTATAACAGATGGAAAGGGGCTTAACAAGTTGCTGGTGACTTAAAAAGCACTTTGGTATTTCCTCTGGCTAAAAGTGGACAGAGAATAGATTTAATAGTTTGGGATAATGAACAATGGATAGGGTTGATGATGGAACTGGCTGTGCCATAGAAGGAGAACATTGTTAAAGTTAGGCACAGGAAAAAGAAACGATACGAAAGATCAATTTAAGAGTGCAGTGAACAAGGTTGGAGCGTCGAATACTATCATCTGGCAGTAGGATCGAGAGATTTCATACAGAGGAAGGCAGCAAATCTGTTTCAACGTCAATTTTGTGCCTGAAGTCAAGAAGTAAGAACATTGTTGAACAACATGCTGAGAGTAGCAACGGCAAGTTTCTATGTGTGGATGAAACGAGAGAATCCTACATGGTTCAAAAGCTGAAGCAAACCCACACCAGAATAAAGAATACCTCGGTCGAGGAGCAACCATTTGAGAAGAAACCAGATGACGCTCCTCCTGAGAATGTTCTTTCCCAACTGCATTCAAAGACGGAGATGATGGCTGGACGATAAAAGGTCACTAGAATAGTGTAAAAGCGAACAGTCAACCATCCCATCTAACGACCATCTAAAAAACAAACAAGGCCACTAGCATCCATTAGTTTCTGCAACCTCAGCTGAACAAACTCACTCCAACACCGTGAACTTAGAGCTAACTGTAGCAAGAGCCCTTCGAATATCCGTTTGATTAACTTTATTGCTTCATGGAGTGTGCAGCTCCTTTAAATCAAAGATCCGTAATGAGTACATAGACCATAATCTACATTTTCCTCGTGTTTTCCGTACATTTTGCTACGTATTTAATCCAGCACTAGTAATTTAAAAGACATACCTGGGGTCAATTTCAATAACTGCTTCCATAAGTGGTCCTAAGCCGAGTCCTGAAATCAAAAGAAAACATATGAAAATCATCTTCAGAGCTTAAAGTGCAACTGTACTTTTGTTGAAACAAACAGCTCAAAAGTTAAACACTTGCCATCAGCTTGTTGAGGACGCAACCCTACAAAGTATTGGCATTATTGACACTTCTCGGCTGTTAATAACTTTGCTATACCTTATCTAGTTGAGCCTACTAACCAGAAATGTTTGCAAGCCATTTATCTATTAAACTAGCAAAAGAAAATCTCACTTTGTCCAAAATATAGGATTTTTTCCAGAAATCTTTTCCTACCTAAGTCATAAATGCTCTCGTTTTGGTCTATCCTGGAAAATTGACAGCTTATGGTCTGATATTGCCAGAACTTTATTACTATATACTATTTATCTGTACCTTTGATTAAGCAAGGAAGTTAAAAACTAAACAAAAATTGTCAATCACAGCCAATCAGGCAATAGGACTCTCAACTCCTTCCATGTCCTAACAAGGTTTAAGAATAGAAAACCTGGGGTATTGAACCAGGCTGACTACTGCATCAGTTACAAGCTCAAAAGAAAAAGAGTCTGATTAAATACACTTTTTGTATTTGGAAGGTTATGACTTGTTGTATTTGCATGTCCTTAAATCACCTAATACCAACTTAACAGTATAACACTAACTACAATGATTCTGCTTAACCAGTTCTAATTGAACTTTTATAACAAAATTAAGCCTATTTAGTAAACACTTACCTTTGGAATGAAATAACCAGAATAATAAGTCACTTCATAAAACATCCTTGCCTTTCACTGGTTACATCACAATATCATTGTTAATATCAACATGCTGGAGACAAGATGAATCTAGACATATTTTTCTGCTGCTATTCATGCCTATTTAAGAACCTAGCTACAAATTTAATCAAATTTGATCTGTTGGTATTTTCATGTGGTACTTTAAATGAAAAATAACACCAGCAATTTTGTACTTTGAAATCTACAATTGAACATACCTGTGCAAAATGCAAATCCAGTCAAGAACCCTTGAAGGTGAAAAGAAACAGAAATTATAATGCAAAAGAGCTTACTGTTGACAACCTGACGAAGCAGACATATGATGGCAAGACTCGTCAAGTCAACACTTGGCATTCATGAATAATTATTAACATTTTCTTGGCAGTCTAGTATAATGTGACAGTATGTTTAGAACAAAATACGCAATACCATGTACAATATACTTCAAAAATACCTTTGTGCTTGTTGCTAGGGGTTGTCTGATTGAGGACTGCATCCTCACATTCTGCTGTGTCTGAACTTGCAAATAAAACTATCATGTGACTATTACCAATACATTTAATAACTGCCACTTAATGTGACAATCTTGACAAACTGTTTTTAAATAACTAGATAAAGAATACAAGCTTTGAACAACTTATTGGGAACAATAGTCATAGAAGCAGAAGCACTTTACAACTACTTGTGTCAGTGAATTTGTAAAGTCAAATAAATACTAAGTTTTAAAACTACATCCTGGAAAATGAACTAACTTCTGGTGTATTTGTATACGTTTAATTCATAGGAAACGTCATAACTAAGTCAATATATGATGTAACTGTATGCTTATTTCAATAGTGCTGGAAATATGTTTTTGTTAACTCATATATGTAAGCATAACTGAAATACTGAGTATCAAGTCCAACATCTGGGGGGAAGGCCAATGTTGGTCCAGTAAATTTTACAAGCTTATGACAACATTGGTGGAGCTACATACAAAACCAGAATCATTAAAATACATTCTATTTTGCCCTAGAATATACAACAAGTATAAGAGAAAGCAGAAAGATAGTGAAGCAAAAGATTCTGGCAATATATTTTATCAAAGAAAAAAACAACAGGCTTTATTCTTACCAAGTCTCTTTAACTGGTTCTTTGGTTCATGTGGTGTGAAGGCAAGAGCCAGCATTAAGCCAATACCAACTAGGCCGGCTAGAAGTCCACCCTAGTGAGGTCACAACAATGATAGAAGTTTAGGACAGAACAAAATTTTCATTGCCAAACCCCACAGTACATAATGAAAACTACTTTTCATACCTCAGTGGTTAATTTGTACCCAGCAAAAACATGGGGAATCAACTGGAGGAATACCAACTGAAGTCCATTCAAGCAATGCAAAATAGTTCTTGCACTAAGAATTGGTCTGAACAATAATTAAATTGAAATATGTTCATCTTGACATGCTATTACAAGATTTATATCTTCATAGTTCATGTTGACATGACATCTAAAGCATGCATATGCATTATTGATCCCAAAAATATGTCAGTAGTGGCAGCTTTGTTCCACAATTTCTGCGGTGGGGCATGCCACTTGCAAGGTGCTTACATTCAAGTAACAAATCAGTTGTACAAATCCTACAGTAAACATATACACTAAAAGTTTAACACATCCTATTTAAACTGCATATGTGGCTCACCATGACCAACAGGAAACAACATTTTTAAATGGAGCCCCTACTGCAAGTATCCGTATGTAGAAAGAAGTATGTCAGAGGTACCAATATTAAGGTTAGCAAGTGATTAAAAATTGTGTAGTGTATATGATCGCTTGTCAAATATGGAGGGAAACATATAAAATCAAAGGAGACCAGATAAAACTCTATCAAGTGTGTTTCGTGACATGGAACGCATATGGAGATATCAATTTGACAAGACAGTTCTTGCGTTTATAGGCGATCTTGTCTAAAGTTGTCATGGGAAGGAAAACTTGAAAGGCTGGCCTATCAAATACATAAGTTTGTGTGGCTCTGAGACATAACGTAGCCTCTGGTTCATTTCAATTGGTATTGGAGATGTGTTTAGAACTGTTACCTATAGTTTTGATATCTATTTGGAGAGCAACTGGGAACTTTGCTACACATTTGAGCACTTGTATGGCTTTTCTTTACACGGAGGAACAGAAGAATATCTATTAGGTACTTGCTATGAATGATTGCTGAAATTGTATAACCTGCTGAAACTGCAAAATTGTTCTATTATGTGCTTGTGTATGTTTGTAAACTGTAGTTGTATTTAGTTAATAGACCTAATCAACCTTTTGGTCACGTGGTCTGCAGTGTGGAAACAACAGATCGCAGCAAAACAAACATCTCATAGACGGCAATGGCGAGCGAGAGTAGCGTGTTAGTTTGGACCAAATCTTTAACCGATCTTCGTCAGTTTTCTTCCTTAACAACTAGCATGCACCTTCGCAAATGCA
>JAAAKL020006677.1:0-17732 GCA_010016065.2 Carybdea cf. marsupialis auct. non (Linnaeus, 1758) | reverse complement strand
CACTCACTCACTAATCCTCGAGCACCGTGCGGTGCGTAGAGCCAACTTGAAACACAATTGCTCGCCAGTGCTGACGAAACCACACCCTGCTTAAATAAAATTGACAATTGTAAGAAATTGCTCACTCTATCTGATGGAAATTGTCTCTTTATCAGTTAATTTTACGGTAAACTTATTTTTGGCACACACCACAATTTGAAGATCAGATTTCGGCGAATTGAAGGATTGTTGACATTTCGGGGTGTGTGTGGGGGGGGGGGGGGTAGCATGTCTCATTTAGACTTCCTTGGCCACGCCATTGCCTAATGTCGTCTTTATTCTGGAGTAAGTTCTTTGCAAAAGCTGACTTGGTGGTTTATACTTGGCGGTACTCTTTGTCTTACATGCTTTGACTGGCCTTGTGTCACTTATTCCTAAAAGTAAGGGTGGTACGCGCTGACTTATTGAACATATCAAAACATGTTCGTATTGTACAAAAAGCCCCTCGTTTTCATAGAAAAATATGAGCAAAGCAAGAGGAAAGTTACTGTGTTGTAACAGTTCATGCATCAAGAAGTAGGCTAAATGAGAACTGAAAGGAAATAGAATTCTTCCCAGCAAATTATATTACTTGGTAGTAATGAGTTTCAACGCTATTTTCTCTTATCGCATTCCTTGCTTTATTAAAGTGTAACCACTCTGCCTCCTACTATTACGTCACTTGTGTATATGTATATGTTACGTCACTCGTGTATATGCCCATATTCTTATATGACGCTATATAACTACTTGCAACTGAGCTAAGAACTCTTGAAGGGGAGTTACTGCAACACGTAGAACATTTTAAATATCTTGGTTCATGGATTGCAACTAGCAAAAGAGATATGGAAGTTAGAATTGGGTTAGCACGGAAGGCACTGAACTGGTTAGACAAGATTTGGAAATCAAACCTGAAAAGAGAACTGAAAATCCAGTTCTTGAGATCTACAGCCTAGAGTGATTTGTTGTACGGGGCAGAGAGCTGGACGCTTACAAGTGCCATGAATTGTAGGTTAGATGGTACTTACACCCGAATGCTGAGAGCAGTCCTTGGTTTTACTTGGAGAGATAGGAAAACAAACAAAGAGGAATATGGAGAACTGCCAAACATAACATCAGTGCTAAAAGCTAGAAGGTTGAAATTCATTGGACACGTGTGAAGGAGAAAGGAGGAATTGGTGGGTCAAATGCTCTTCTGGGAACCGAAGCAAGGAGCAAGAAAAAGGGGAAGACGAGCAGCAACCTATGTGGATCAGTTAAGAAGAGACACCGGTTTGCCCACAGAAGAGCAGAAGAAGATCATGAATGATCGTGGAAAATGGAGGGAGACGGTCAATGGTGTTCGAGCGAGCTAGAAATAAGTCACGCTAAGTCAAGTCAACTGAGACGTTATAGTGATTTATACAGGCGTGGTTCAACATTCATGATAGAGTTTTGTATGCTTACTATCTGTCCTCTCCATGCTTCTTTGACGTACGTTATATCTTCACCTCTAGTCTTTTGCAGCGTGTTTTTGCCCGTGTAACATTTAATGAAATTACAAAGCCACTATATATCAGAAAACGTTGGAATTCATTTCTCAATAGTTTCCTATCTTTATAACAACTACTTAGCCAAATCATTGCTTTAAATCAAACCATCTCGATTAAATGTGGTAACATTTTAACAGCTTTCTAATGTAGTAAGATACATATACTGATTATGATGGTAGTCTCAGATAACAATCGGTAACTTGTGGCTTACACGCAAAGGATGTCTTTATTGTATGATTTGTTCGGTCCCTCACTAAGTATGTTTAGCATCTGAAACAGCTACCTGTGGCCTATACCAAAATTCCAATGGTAAATATCAGCAAGAGATTAGATTCCAAACATCTATCTCCTTTAATAGGAAATTATTCTTCTCTTCTTTGCTAAGTGTGGGAACAAAGTTTCGATAAGTATTGCCATATTTAAGTAATATATATTTCTTTT
The DNA here is from genome assembly GCA_010016065.2 of Carybdea cf. marsupialis auct. non (Linnaeus, 1758). NCBI lineage: Eukaryota > Metazoa > Cnidaria > Cubozoa > Carybdeida > Carybdeidae > Carybdea > Carybdea cf. marsupialis auct. non (Linnaeus, 1758). The sequence goes on along the minus strand of JAAAKL020006677.1, from coordinate 15,741 downwards.
AATTTTCATTAAGCTTTCCAAAAATGACAAGCTCTCATGCGTTTAAATACTAGGCCTTTCCTGTTGACTGCAGGGGAGAGAAAGCTTGTCTTGCTTGATCGTCAGCTCTTGGCTAATATACGACATCGTAGCTGCGTATAAACCCTACAGCAACTACGTGAAAGCATGAAGAAGCGCGGTGGAACAAACACTTTCTTGCTTCTTCGTAAAATATTTTGATTGGCATGATTCAATACGAGTCCAGCTCCTAACAATGAAAACAAGAGTAAAAACAGAAAATTTGTCTTGCGTCATTAGAGAGCAATCGAAAACTTACGACGATAATAATGACGATGATGATTATGATAATGGTAATAATGATAATGATGGTAGTGTTCATGGTTATGATGATGATGATGATGATAAGTATAATAAATCTAATCTTAAATGAACTTGTGAATTATAACCCGATGTAAACTGGAAATATCTGACCTTTTATGAAGAATGCAACCTTAAATTCAGCAGGTAGTGGGAATAATCAAGCTTCCTATGGCCGAGAACGTATCTTCAAAGCTATTACCCTTTCGCTCATTAGCACGTTATTTCCAGTAATGGCTTCCTTGACTGAAAAGAGATCGAGTGGGATATGAGTTGTGTGGATCAAGAAGGCTGGAGGTTTTCAAATCTCTACTTAAAGTAAGAATGGTTGCGTCTGCTTCCTTAAAAGCGAAGCGTAGGACTTACATAGGCAAAAATGTGCTATAGAGCTAATCAGTCAATTACATGGCACATTGTCAGTCGAATGCTGAGATTGTATCTAACTAGAGGAAGTACGATTTTCGACCATGGTGGAAGAATTTCTTGTAAATAAAACTCAGTTTTAGTTATAGCGTAACTATTATTAAGACTGTAAAATAAGAGAGTAGGGACTAACTAACGATTTTGATATCAGAGAACCCAAGAATTGATCGAAACTAGAATTTCTACCAATCCTATTCTATGGCTCTCTTAGCAGACGAGAATGGTACGTGTGGGCTTGAGGCTCACCCACCATCGGAGCTTTGTGGTTGCATCCAACTTCACACGTGGTTTTATGTACGCCAAAGCGCCGTCTACAGGTACTACGGTTTCATCAGAACATATCATTTTTGTACGAATATCGCTTTATAAACTATATAGGAATTAGCTATTAGGTGATATTATAATAATGCACAGGTTTTTTTTCGACAATTCTGTATCTCGTGCCTTTGATTATGTCTGAGTAATAAGTCATTGTGATAGCTTATTGATATCTACATCCACTTCGTCTCTGAGTGGTTGTAGTGGAGCAATATGTACTTCTTTTCTTAAAAAAAAGCCGGCTAATTCTTTCGCAAGATTTCAATCCCTTGAGATTGAATTCGATAAACCAAGTAGTGCGAAAATGCCAGGTGTTGCCTCGCCGCTCACCTTCTTTGCCTTCGAACCAAAATATTGCAGTATCATGGGTTTGAAATAAAAAGAATCAAGACCTTGGACTTACTAGAAGAATCCAGAGACAGTCTACAGTATCCCTGATCCTATATACGGGAGGAAAGCTGCGGCTCTATGACATTCTAGTCAATATATATTAAGGAATGTAAACTGTTTGCGTTAATTTTGAGTTGCTGTAGCGCTAGTGTACGTTTTAGGGTTATAATAAAACACATTTAAGTTTGAGTAGTGTTATTTCCTGTATCTTCAACCTGTTTTCCTTGCACCACAGTCTGATTTGTTTTGCCGTGATTAGATATTTTGGAATAGTTTTCACCCATGTCAGTGTCTTATTTCTTTCTGAAAATCCATTCTTGAAGAACTGTGACTAACACAAAACCCAGATTAATGGCGGTTAACTGTTATCAGGCTTGTCAGGAACAACATTCAGCCTGCTCTTTCTTCCTGATATTCTCATTGATCTGGTCTCAACTACGAGCACAGTCAGGTTTACCCTTATTCAACCACAGACTTTTGTACTGATCAGCATGTCTATGCTAGTTCTAAGTGGGAGCGAATTATTTTACTCCCTCAGCTTTTTCAGTTAGTCTGCGTTATACAGTAATTGATTATCTACGCTATGTATACTTTCAACTGAGAACAAAAGCTGGGCACTAAGTCACTGTCGTGCCGATACAGTTGCCTGCATATCAATAATAGAAGGGGTCAGAATTGTCCATTCAAAGATACATTGTGACAAAACACGATACACTATCGTTAGCTTAGGCTGATTTGTTTTCTGACTTTACCACAGCATTGACAGTTGGCTGTGGAAGATCTTACTGAAACGCAGGCAGAGAAAGGAACCATTTGATAGCCATTGCCTCTTACTAGCGTTCAGAAGAAAACTAAATTTGTCTTGAAGAGCGAAATCTATTTGCCCTAGTAAGGTATTTGGATGAAGAACTCGGAAGATAATTGCGCATCGAGTCCTTCATGCATGTATCCCAATACTAAGCATCATCGTTGGGTTCGTTCAGATTGCGAAATATCTGATGCCAAACTAGTACCAATCGGGTTTCCTTGAATCTGTTGTTAGTCCTATGGTTAATCTTTTGCCTCCTTGTTGCAAATTAGATTTACAATAAAATTGATGGGATTAAATTTTTTAAAAGGAGAAATAGCAGTAATGCTTGTTATCGCTCGAAGCTTAGCTTTAATGTAAAAAACTGTAAACGAATACAGATCACACGAGTAATAGCTTCTCTAAAAAGGAGAACCCTTAATTAAAACTATAATGCCATCAGGCAACACCTGAAGGCAAAGAGCTGATTCAAAAATTTAAAAGTACTATATATTATAGTTTAGGAGAAGTATTGTAATAAACATATAATGCATACGATATACTAAATATCTACTTTAGGTCAGGCACAATTCTAAGCAAACTTAATGCTCGTGCACGTCCTTGCTTGTTGGGTGGAAAAGACGACACAACGCCTTTGCCCATCCTACTTCCACCTACATCTTCCTACACCTACACCTACACCTTCCTCTCTGGGTATCCTTGAATAGAACACATCACACACGCGTCTCTTACGATAGAAACCAAAACCAAAGTTAAAATGCGCATTTGCATATCAAGTTGGGGAGGGAAGCACTTTGGGTCTTAAGTCCGACCTGCAGCGGATTGGAGCGTAATGAAATTGGAATATATAGGGTATCCGAGAACACGACAGCAAAAATGGCACATCTTAGCGTCAGATTAGATCTAGAAATATCTTAACAGGATCTTCTGTGAATACAATCCGGCAAGTTTGGTTTTCACTGAGCAAAACGTGCGTCCCACTTTCATTTGAGCGTGGTAATGTATCCTTGGAGCAAATGATATTCAAGCTGAAAATAATCGAAATAAATAGTCTACGTAGCTAAATAGCAAACTAACTCAGTACTTAGATTAACTAGCCAAAGGAACTATATAACCTATGCCACTAACCGAAGTTAAGTTGGAAGAAATACTAGAGGAAAGTGAAAATGGCGCCACCGGGATTCAGACCCAGGACCCACCCATTCGCAGCGTGCGGCGTGCTGCGCTTGGTATTTTTCAAATCCTCTCTTTTCTATAACACTTTCTAACCAAAGTTAGTAAGCATAGGTAAGTACCTAACGAACTAACTTGCGAACTTACTAAACTAACCTAAACGGTTGAATGGCCTATGCAACTAACCAAATAAAGGAAGTCAAAATTTATAGGAACAAACTAAGTAAACGAACTAACTTACCTTTGTAACTAACCCAACTAAGAAATGCAAGGTTAATTATAAACGAACTAATTCAGAAACTAACATTACCACATAAACTTACTAGCCTACAGTATTTGATTAACGAAACGAGTCTAAAGAGCCTGACCAAGGTCAAACTCTATTTTCTTGAGTCTCTAACAGTCTACTGCCGGCTGCATCCACACATCTAGCCATTATCACGCTTTAAAATAGCTCGTAAGGTAATTGTAGACAGGTGTGATCGATAGAAATGTTTGCATCATAAAGAATAAAAATTACCCTCGGCATTTGAGGAATTAAACAAAGTATGGCAACCATTGTGACCCACCATTATGGCACATATGACAGTTAATTAACATAAATGAATTTTTCTATTTTGTGTAAATGTTTGTGTAATACCAAACAGATGAAGTATACTGAGTCTTTTGTCACAGAATGGCCACTAGATAATGTCAATTGGTATATTAAGTGCATAAGCCTGCGATTAATTTCATTTCCGGTGAATTAAGACGTTTCTAACTAGAACATTATTCGTCTATCTCATTGAATGAATGACCACTGTAAGTAAAATCATTTTGAATCGCTCATGCAACAGGGTGCACATACCGTATCTTGAAAAGATTTGAAACTTCGCCATATTTATAAACACTTGCATGAATCGGTTATATATCTCATAAATGTGAGAGAATTTGAAAGATATCAAGCTGTCGCAAAGTTCTGCCCCAGTTCTCTTAGATTCGGCCACAAGGTCCACCTCAGTAGGAATTCATACTTTTTCATGACTCGATACTTGAACAGTGGTGATTACAACAGTTGATTACTGAATACTTAACAAGCAGATTTACTGAATACGTAGGTTTGTGACGTTGAAAATGTTTGTTTATGGTACAGAACATTAAAATTGCACGAAGTAGCGAAACCATTTTTGTACCTTAAAACTCTTTTCGTCTGACACTCTTCAGAGAACAAAATCGTCAAAATCAAATGGAACACGAAAACGAAGAAATGAAATACGACCGAACTGTGTTTTCAAAGAAGCTAATCAGAATGTTTTGAGCCATTCAATGACTGTAGAACGGAGAAATTAAACAAAAAGGCTCAATAAAAAGACAAATTCTCTCTGTTTACAAAGCAACGGTTTTCATGCCTTCATCTCGACCGATTTCAGAACAGGCAAGTGAAAGGTAGAGCAAGGCTTACCTATTATACAGAAGCAGTCATCCGCGCACTATTCGCTAAGTCTGGGTTTTCAAGCAAATGCTGCCACCAGAGCCACATTGCTTAGTAGTGTATCTGGTTTTTGGAGGTAATGCTGGGAGTATGTAGTAAGGAACATGCTGCAAAGGACGATTTTTTTCTCTGGCGAGCGTCAGACGAAAAATAATTTTAAGAACAAAAATGTTTTCTCTACTTCGTGCAATTTTGAAATCCTTGTCCAAAAAACTGTTTGTTCTATAAAATTTACCCAATTCCTTTCATGTTGTACGAAGCCGTAAAAAAGACAAAGTGCAATGCTACGATTACGTTATAGCTTAGTGGAACATTTCCCTTACATCGTAATAAAGAAGGACAAATTTAGTTTTCCGATATCGCTGAAGGAAATTATTGGGTCTGAATTATTGCCAGTCTATGTAAAACACTTGACGGTACGTTATGGTGGAATAATCATACAACACAAACCTGTTTTCAGGCGGATGGATCGACGGATGTGTTGTGTTGCAATCGACGTGCAACACAGTCCATTCCCGTGAAGGCTCGTATCAGATTCTTGAGGCCAAGTTGGAATTTTTCGTATTCTATCATCTTAAATTCTATAATTCTATTCCCTTTCCCTTACACTACTGTCTCCTTACGTTTCTTAATGAAGAACCTTAAATGGCTAAAATTAAGCATGTCCAGTATTGGAATAAATTCTTCTAATTAAATTTATTTTCTAGGCTTTGTAGGCCACGAGTGCAACGCTACTGTCAGGGTGCAAAGGCGAGTAAATGGGTGTAGGTGCGGTGTCTGCCTTTTTTCGCTAAAATACATGGCGATGAAAGACAATTTTCGGAGATGTATCAGTGCGAACACTCCTGCCTGGGAACATTTATCGACAAAAGCAGCCTGTAGAAAAAGTATTTGTAATACTGAGGGTTTTGCGTCTCGATACTATTTTTCTTCTCAGTAATGACTATTTCAAAAAGACACGTTGGAACCAAATTGCGTGACGGTTTTGCGGAATCCAATTAAGTCCTTATGCATGAACTGAATCAGGATCAATCCGTACACCATTAATCCCCATAAAAAATTACGTACATTCTCTTCAAATGCGATCGCTTGACACTAAAATCCAATAAAGTAATCAAGATTAAGATGATTTAAGATAAACAAATGTGAGAGAAAGCAGAGCTATGCATGAGTAACATAAGCTCTGACAAGATGCGTCTTTTTCACAACATAAAAAACCCTAGCCGCCTAAGTATTGAACATATTTGTGACAAATGACGTCTCTAAGGGGATCCTAATTATTGGGAAGTAGCAAAGTTAAAGTGCATCAAAAGGTACATTGGAAAAGGGTATTATACATCCTCATGAGCCAAATATTAATTGACAAAAATCATAAAGTAATGTCATAAAGCATAGCATGCCACTTGTAAGATGTATTACCTACGCCTGGATTAACGAAGGCACACCGCAGCTTTTTAATGTCTGTGTAAGACCATTTAAAATGAATGTACACTCAAAGAAATGCGAGGGAGGGGGGATTAAGGGGATATGATATATGGGATATGGTGGAAGCAAGATAATATTGTATTGATGATTGTATTTCAAAGCAAATAGAGCATGTTGTAAGTTTCGAATTGAGCATAGGCAGTGGTATGTTTGATTGTTTGGTTAAAAAAAGGTCTAAATACGCATTCTAAAGAGTAATTTGAATGAGCAAACGGGCAATACTCGAGGAAAAGATTTTGCATGTACAGTGTGATTGAGTAGTATTTATTCTGAGTATAAACGTTGAAGGTATCAAGAGTTCGGTAGATCGTCGGGTAGATCGTCGGGTGCAGTTTCCAACGATACCACAACACGGCAAGTAGAATGAGAGGGAAGGTAATACGATCGCCTAACTTTCTTCCACGGATTGTCAAGAAACGTATATAAGCTATGAACACCTTTTAATAGGGGATGGTACTTGAAGGTTGTCTTTAATCAATTAATATAAGAAGTAAAAAAGTTCGGGGGGGGGGGTGGCGCAAAGAAGGTAGGATCAGAAAATCTTCATTATTCCTGCACTTAAAATCCTACCGATCAGAACCTACTTATCACATCAACAGATAAAGTGACAAAAAAGAAAGTTACCCCGGCGGGTGGTATAGTGCACAGTTATAGAAGGCAGTTACGCAATGGAGCAGAGTTAACAGGACAATACTGAGGAATGCACGTTTTATCGTGCCACGAAAAATCTGTTATTAAGTATGTTCCAGGAAGTAGCTACCGAAGTAATAGCCCCATGCGCCCACTTTTCGGTTACGTTTTGTTATATATGTATTCAACTGGATCGCTTTCCGTGTTCACTTTGCAAATTATTGCTAGATTCCTCAGATCGCAAACTAATTAGACGTACTTCAGGTTTTGTGAGACTGTGGAAGCTGATAGAAAAGGAGAATTGACTGGATGACTCTTTATGATTCCAGGTCCTGTTTCACTCAAGATAAACCGTGACATTGCCAAGACGATGGCCATTTTCGTGCATAAATATTTATATCATGTTTCGAACTCCCACATTTTAAACAACGCCTTTCAAGCCTAATATCATGGCCCGAGGATACTGTACGAATTCCCTTGAAGAGTATTCTTACAGATTCAAAATGCACTGTCAATTAAGTAAACGCACCCCTAACACCATCATGAAAGAACTTACTAAATTTGGTCATTTGCAGTAAACAAGAAACTAATCTCCTTACGCCCATTCGTTTTTTCATATTTTGCACTGTTTCACTACACCAGATGACACACAAATAACAGCGAAAGATGTCCGATACGACTGATATACAGCAGGATTGGATTAAAATCATGGTCATAGGAGTACGGTACCATCTCAATCTAGGATGACACGATTTCCTCAAATTCAGATCTGAAATGTTCGAGAAACTCTGATATTTTAATTCAGCCATTTTAAATTAAGTTTTCTTTGAGCAAAATAACAGAATACCGCTATGGAGGAAATATATGACCAAAGTCGGCCGTAATATGGGAGATCATAATTGCGCCAATTTTGATTTTCCAGAAATTTGAGAGGAGAAGAGGATTGTTTGTATACATAATTCTGTGATTTTTTAATGAGAAAATCTTCAGCACAGGTTCTCTAACATACTGTGTCTATAAACCAACGTGTAGTGACATCAGTGTAATTGATATTGGGAGGGTATTTTTACCTTACCCCTCCAAACGGGCCTCTATGTAAAGGTATTATATATTTATATCATAATTGATAGTCCGTTCTTTCTTTCCCTTTTCATAGCACCCTTTTTATATATTTTTATGCAGAATGCAAATCGTAACCCCTCAACATTCACAATCCAAAAACGCTAGAGAAACATCAAAGGCTTCCTGATTTATTTTTAAAATGAAGTACAGAATTCTGCGAACTTTTTATGTTTTCCATCGGCAACGGTTTTGAGCTATCTTACAAACTGATCCAAGTTTCTTATCGATAGTGAGTTCTAAACCAACGTTCACTAGAGTGCTACACATGAAAAACCATAATGATATATCTAAATGTATGTGGATGATCGTTTCTATATCATAGGGACGGCTATGTCTACTATTTCATTTGGTCGCTCATAAGTCATTCGGCATAAAGTCAAGCAAACTTTTGCTTTGCAGATAAAATGCAAAGCAGAATATTTTTTATTGGCCCGTTTCTGTTACACAACATCAAATTTTGATGGCAGACACTGATTGGTTCAAAACCATAGCACTAAGGAGGTATCAATTCTGTTAAAACACACCTTAGTATAAGTTTCTTTATTTCCTTTACGTATCCATACTGACAAATTTAAACGTAAGAAGTTTCCAAAAACAAATTCTTCCAAATGAAAAAGTGGTTCCTTACTTTCTGCAGTTTTGATGCCCTTTTAGAGTGAAAAGGTTGCAAATCAATGCATTTGATACATAGTGGCTACCTCTTCAACGTTATGATTACCCATCAAGCATAAACGAGGTATTACACCACAGTGTTCTTACCTTTCCATCTTTCAATTTTACTTTTATTTGCTGTATGCCCTTGGGGCACCTGCATTCACACTGTCGTGTTATGTTAGAAACCAATGGTTCCTATTACCGATAATTTCAAAGTTATAAACTTGACCAATAGTGACAATACTGACAACTGGCTGCAAATAAAGCTACAATTCTCGATTTGTCTGTATTACGAACTTAGCAAAGTAATCGCCTTCCCTTAGAATGTTTGGTGCAAAAAGGAGGATACATGAAAGTATATTGATTTTGGGCATTCGAGGCAAGACAAACTGGAGGAAAGAGGAAAATGACTGTTCGACCAACGGTATTAATATTGATAAGGGCCGAAGCAGCAATATCATTTACCCTTAGCCTTTTCCATCTATCGACCCCCTTAGATGTTACGAAGTTTTTTGTCGACGTAAAATAGTTCGACTTTGAAAAGGATCGACTATTTTACTGAAACAGTTACTGACATCAAAGGGGAACCTCAGCAGCATTTCTACCAAACCATGTGCTGATTATGCAAAAAATATGCGGGCTAGTGAATGCTTGAATCTAACATATTATTTTTCACATTATCTCAGGTACAAAAAAGTTACTAATCTATACATTTTGCAAGGTTCAGTTAGACTATTCTTCCATACCCTTGTAGCAGGTAAATACGCTTGTAGACCGGAGACACTCTGTAATTTGGATAAGAACAACTGTATAACTTTTCTGTTCCTAACATTATTCATTCTGTCAACTTTATGCAATAGTTATTTATCTATTTTAATTTGTAATCGACTATACGTCAGCCTGGCCGTTTACCAAAGATATTTCTCTCCCTTGATATAAAGTAGAACGGTGGAAAAAAGAGCTCCTGTAAAGTTTATACGTACATCCACTATTTACGTTGATCTACTAATTGTACCTCTATGCTAAACCAGCTAGTACCACTGCCTAGAATGTTTCGAAAAGCCACTTCTCTCCACTTCCTGTTAGTAATGTAATGTGTATAGAGAGCAACACAGCAAAGAAGCCTGTTTATGGCAGTGCACGTTGCTTCAGTAAAGGAGAAATCAGCATTAGGTCTACACGAAAAAACACACACAATAGAATCTCAATCTAGTGTTGATGTTGGTCAGGATCTGCATGGAAAGGATGGGCAGTCATCCACACTCCCTACGAATTCTGCCGGTAAAGGAGGCTGTCTATTGCCGTTTTCACTTTATAGTTTGAAAATGATAAGCTGTCACCTTATGATGATAATTCGTTTCCCTCAAGCTTGATTCAAAATTAGGTCCCACTTTATCCTCGATATTGTTTGTATGACGCCCTAAATAAGTCGTGCCATTTTTTTTTCACACGTTATGGCCTACGTTAATTAATATAGATACAATTTTAGAAAAAGGGAAGGGAGTCTAGGTGATGTATAAGATTAAGCAGTCTTTCCCAAGGGCACAGCACAATATCTCACAGCAAATCATACGCCCAAAGACCTGACGGATAGTCCAAACCACGCCCATTCGGTCGCGATTCCGACGCCCTAACCACTCTGCTACAGTAGCACCAAAATAAATGGATATTTGGATAATACTACATCTGGATATTTGAATAAAATGGAAAGAACTAAACTAAAACGTTGAATTTTTCGCTAGTTATTAAACATTGATAACAATTTTAAACTAATTTAATTGGTCTGTAAGTCGTAACGCACAAGCAAAGAAACACCAATATATACACGCACGCATTATTGTGTATGCCGATTAACCGCACACAATAGAATGTAAGTATATTTATGTTTGTATCTCGGTGTTCTACTGATAACGGAAACATCAGAGTGCTAAAGAATATCTCTGTTTTAAGAGTCAAGGAGGTATACATGCGTCGATGGAAGTTAACTTTTGAGCAAATACCTTCCTCTCAAATTTTTACACTCACTTTCTATGCGAATCTGTCTTTTGAGTGACAGTTTATTAAACGATATGCCTGCAGCCTATTGCAATACCTCGACAACCAAGGCGGTTTGTTTCATAGAGCTTTGTTTTGAATTCTACCAATAAAAAATAAATATTTACAATCTTCAAGTACACAAAATGATTTCAAAGAAAAACTCTTGACAGTCTTGTGTTTTTCTTAAATATTCACCTTCCCAATAAAAACAACTGTTCAGTTAACTGCTAACAATTTTCCATGCTTTTAGTCTGCCTTAACCATCTAATCTTCATTCCCCGGAAGGTCGCTAACAATCAAGACCTGTCAACTTAAAGGTGTGGACAGACATATGGTAGCACACAAGGAAATAACAATAATCAAGTTTCGCCTACATCCTGTAATTTGTGTTCTCATTGTTTTGGTAGAGACGTTTGAAAGAGTTTTGGTAGCTTTCTTCAGGAGAGATTCAAGACACAGTAGCGCGACAGAGTTAGTTCTGCTCGCTAGCAAAATGTAAAATAGCTGAGAAAAAGCACAAAATCTCTCATTTAACGTGGTACGACTTAGGTGAGCACCGGCACAGAGAACAAGAAAATAAAGATTGTTACTTCCGATTTGAAAGTTAAGGAAAAGAAACGAATCGTGAAATCTATCAAGAGTCAGAATTAAAATATCTACCTTTGACAAGATAACGTATTCATACGTAAAGATGGATCATGGTATGATTGCTTTGCGTATTCCATTTCGTGTGGGCCTTGGATTCGCCTCCGTGTACCACATATAGCCTTCGGGACGTTTTGGGCATTTGTGCTCAGTGGAAGTCTGGTTTTTATATACACTTGTTGTCCAAGTCTTGAAAGAAATCATCTCAACATCTTCACCCTTACATATCATCGGGGATTACTTTTTATCGCTCATTGCCAAAAGGGGCATGAACTCACAGTTGAAACTCGTATTACTGGATCTTCAGATAAAGCAGGATTCTCGCGATTATCTGTCCAAGATTTTACATTTCCGTCACTTCAGTTCGTTATATTTTAAACTGCAGATTTTGAGATGATTTTGTTTTAGCGTACCTTGGACTTTTTGTTCACGAAAAAGGTGTAACTAAGAAAAATGAAAAAAGTTTAATCAAAATAGTCGTTCACCAAATAAATGCCTTAACGCAGTTCCTTCACTTGGACGAACTTAACAAAGTTCATTTTTATCCAAAGGTGAAATTTGTATTGGCCTAAAATTTTATGCTCGTCTACGTAAGGTAAGTGCTACATGGATCGTCTGTAATGCACTGATTTCATGAACAGAACTTTTCTATCCCTTACGAAATACTTCACAATACGGGCAGAAGATAAAATTGGGGAAGTAATGACCTGACTCAAAAAAAGAAAGTCCCTTACCTGTACCATAGTGTATTTGAAGGCTTGTCGTCTTCGAAGCTCGTAAAGTATATTCGCTCTCCATTCCTGTAGGAATCACCTTGGCTGACTGTCATATTTATATAAGGTTTGCGATGATCTCTACGAAGCTTGAGGAGAGCATAGTCAAAGAAGGGACCGGCCTCTCTCCCGCCCTCGATCCACCCCTTTGAGATGCGAACATTTTTTACCGGTACCCAATCTATCACTCCCTGTCCTTTAACAAATCCTACTTTCAGGTCCTGAAACCCATCCACGTAGTCAGATTGATCATGAACACAATGAGCTGCTGTTAGAACATGACGTGGGGAGACTAGGATACCTGTACACCCCGTCGAAATACGTACTGAGTAACTGAAAGGTTCTCTTTGACCGAACGTTGATGCAGGGATATAAAATCGATCATCCCTTCCATAAACCTCCCTCCTTCTACGCCTTCTTCTTTTTTTAAACCCATACTGATTGTAGCTCTCTTTAAAGTTATTCGATGAAGACAGCTGAGAATGTGCGTAAGTCTTGCTAACTGTCGCATAGCTGTCAAGCACTGAATGCTGATCGTTATTGCCACCGTAATCCATATGAAAGAGGTCATCATGCACTCGATTGCTCTTTTGGGAATTTTTAACCTTAACGAATGTAGTTACTCGCTTACCGTTTGTCCATGCGGTTTCATAAGAAAGCATTTGATCCATGTCAACAGTATTAGCTAAGCGCTCTATCGAAGGACTTGCGTATGATGTATAGAACTCTCCATGATAAGAGCCTGAAAAGTTACTCTTTTTCTCTCGAGTATGTTTAACCTTTCGTAATCCAGGTAATTCGTTTTCTGTTTCTGTAGAACCGACTCCAGAAAGATCGTATTCCACAGGTATATAGCAAGATGCGAAAGAAACCAAATTCCCAACAAGAAAAAATAGTGAAACAGCAAACCACGTGTGATTTCTGATCGCGTATTTTCTTTTGGGCTCCATTGAGAAGTTGACTGACCACGCTGTTGGACTTCAAAGCAGTCAGAACGTGCCTCGTAAACGGTAACTCTCTTCCCTGGCCGTTACTGCAACTGCTGTTAAATAACTCATCAGCTTGTTGATATTCTGTTTAGAGATCCCCGATTCTTTTATTCTAGTGTCCAATCGTATACACCCTGCAGGAAAAAGGAAGGGCAGTTATCTCTCAAGATCAGCTGAAGCGTGAAACATTCCGAGCTGGCTAAACGTCTATGGTCGAAGCCAGGCTAATTGTCGATTTCAAAGAAGAAAGCCTAGTCCTGAGATGTCATTAAAATCTATGACCACATTCAGTGTACAATGGATTTAAAGCTTTCTTTTAATGCGCTAAGCAAACTATAGTCTAGAGAGGACAAACAACAACGACCATGTTGTTTATTCACTATTGTTGCTGATCTTGTAAATTGTGCTGAAATACCCTCCTCTGCTCTGAATATGTATACAGTTTTTTCTTATCTGCTCGTCTTCGAAAATCATTGCAAATAGCAATACCAAACTATTACTCGATAATTTTAATCTAGGGGATAATATCGAGAGACAAAAAGGAATTATTTGACATAGGACCTGATATGATATATGCTACTTTCCCAGTAAAGCACGGATGAGCCTGTGATCGTATTGATCTGGATAATACTTGTGTCATTTCCTGCATTGTCAGGCTAAGTTTCGTTTTGTAGAGGTTAGAGATATAATCGGACTAAAGTGAAAGTTAACATGCTTGTCAAACGCACCACATCAGCTGCTTCGGTTATTACAAAAGAAGATAACAGTGAAAACATCGTGGAATTGTCCTCATTACGTATGGCACTGTTGATACACGGTTTTACATACAGTAATATTCAAAATGTCTCTTAGTTGATCTTGAATGCATACGTTCAGTAATCCATTTAATGAAAAACATCATAGGGAGTGGTTCTTTCATGTTATTGTGTAAAGTTAGCGCGCACATTCATTCATTCAACGATATTGCAGAAAAATGGGTGGATCTCGGTCAATGTGGAAGGGAAAACAAAAGGTTTCTCATTAAAGGAAGGGAGTATAATTCACAGATGATCAATATGTGTGGATGTATCAATAAATTACTATCCCGAACCTGTTATTCCTATATTCCTATAAACTCAACGAGATTGTCATTGAAGTATGAGAAAATGTGGCTGGACAGGTGTGATGTAACCTTTAAGGTTGATCTAGCAAATACTTTGTCCTAATAGCAATCTTGTAGCAGGATTTTGAGTGTCGATCGTCTTTCGTCATGACTAAAGAAAGAGCTCTGTATACTGATCCCTTAATGGTAAACCTGTTTCTCATATTCCAATTTCTGTTTAACAGAAGGTTATGCTTCTTAACCTTTACTTTCTTTCAAGTGAAAAAGAAAAACACTAGAAGAGGCCACAATCATATTACTTATCCATTTTGCATAAATCTACGCGTTTACGTTTAAGATCTTCTACACATTCTATCTCAACTTCCGCCTAGATAACTTTAAAAATTAACCACCCGCTTTTTTATTAGTAGCGAAAGTACAAATATGCCTGTCGAGGTTAAAAAAAAGTCAGACGAAAATATGTTAACGGAAAAAAATTGTGGTGGGGCTCATCTTTCCTACGGAGTTAACGTAACTATGATAAGTTAAAAAGCCAATAAATCAGAATGGTTCCTTATCAATCTAAAAATACCAATAGGAAAACCTATTGCTGTGAATGTCTTTAAACATGATTGTATCTGTGTGATGCACAACTTTAAATGAGGTATGTTATAGCATCTGACATATGTAAGTGAAGATCCGAATGGGCACTCCTGTCTCACCTGATCAGATTCTCTCTTACGAAAGTCAGATCCAAGAAAAAGACATAAACTTCTAAATGGCAAAATAATACAAGTAGCCTGAGTAGAACTACTGAATCTATAGAAGAGACGCCATTAGATTCAATACCAAGTTTAGATATTTTCTATTACCCATTTACGGTACAGATCCTTTTATATTGGAATTGAGTCATTTTTAGTCTATACCTCCCTAAGAACACCTACCCCATAGGCTTCGTATTTTTATTGATAAGGAATTTAGTAACTACCAGCCTACTGGTTTCAGACACTTACTGTGATTTGTTCCACCCTTGCCTTCCTTCTACAAGTCCTCATTATCTTCAAATTCTCACCTGGATACAAGTACATATTATTTTCTTAGTTTAACCTCTTTCTTGTTACGAAGTAGTTCCGAACTGTTCCCAGATCAAGTATCGCATACACCTTCATGTAAAAATAATGCATTTTTTTATCAAGACGGACACTCCAATATATGCACACTCCAAGGACTTTCATTTAAAGTTATTACAGGCCGTCTATATTAAGATCATGCAGCCCTCCTTGTGTAAACAGAAGGAATTTGTCTTATCTACGAACTTATTGTAAATTTCTCCTAGTTATTGTGTTATTGTGTTGTTTAGTTTGCTTACCTTGTTTGGGTTTACT
>JAAAKL020006676.1:0-17734 GCA_010016065.2 Carybdea cf. marsupialis auct. non (Linnaeus, 1758) | reverse complement strand
CATCATTAACATTATTACCACAAATAATAATCATTCTCATCATTCTCATCATTCTCATCATTCTCATCATTCTCATCATTGTCATCATTCTCATCTTTCTCATCCTTATCATCATTGTCATCATTGTCATCATTCTCATCCTTATCATCATTGTCATCATTATCGTAATGATCATGATCCTCACAACTATTATTATCATTATCATCATCATAGTCATTACCACAATCATAATCAGTATCGTGATTACCATCATCACTACCATCTTCATCATGGTGACTACCACCATCACCATCACTACAATTATCATCATTATCATGATTATTTTAACCACTATCAACACCACCATCATGACTTCAACATCACGACCACCATCGTGATTATCACTACAATCCTCATCATTATCATCATCATCATTATTATCATAGTTGTTACCATGATAGTAATCAGTGTCACATAGTGATTTATGTTATCAGCTGAAAAACAAATTTGATAGTACAGCTTGATACATTGAACGTTTAAGTGCATTTGGTATTACACTTCCTGAAAACAAATACTATCTATCTATGTTAAGTGATCTACCAATAGATGACAAGGAATACCTGTTGAAAGAAATGTTTGTTAAAAAAGAAACAACATATTTCATCAGTTGTATGAAAACTAGTTGAAATAAATCATGCCCCCAATATCGTCTTTCCAGCACTTTACTCACAGAGAATAAGCGGTTGAGAAATATATAACCGCCAAACTGAGTCAAGAATTAACATCTTTTTGTCTGTCTATAGAAATTGTGTTTATTAGTGCAATAAAAGTAACATAACAAGAACATACGTATTGCTCTAATGCCTGCTACTATTTTACAATGATGATGGCGTCGTGCACCTGAAAACCTTACTGTAAACATCAAACAAATGCGAAAGAACTCTCCTTTATATCCTAAATTTTGGAATCATTTTGAATTATAAATAGTTTTCTTATTTAAATTATTACTGCATGTTTTCTAATTACACGTACGATGCAACGCTTGTACACCGTTTAGACGTCATTATTTATTTAATCAAACAACGTCGGTCTAATAAGTAAAGCTAATTGATCTTCCCATTCATACGGTTGCTGGCATCCATAATTCACTCCCTTAGTAACGGTTCAGCATTAGAATTTTTTTATGCTGATAATTTATCCCTCTTTTGATGTATTTCCAATTTGAGCAGATGGTGGATTTTTGTGTGGTACAAAATGAATCTCGCCGCTCTAGGTTGTCTTGATAATTGTCGTACTCTCTCTTCAGTTTAGATTGCTAACTGTTATTTCGTGATAGAAAGAGTAGGTCAGCTAGCATGCTAAAAGCCAAACTGTCGGAACGTACACAATCCAGTCTTGTCACAAGATGTAGGTGTTGTGCGCAATAAATCACATCGTCTGAGAGATTAGTAAATCTTAGACTTAGACACAACAAACAAAATGGCGTACGTACTTTCACGCTGTAGACAGATCAAGGGAACATCGATGGTTGATAAGGGGTTAGCCGTAGCCAAAGGGGGTCTCCAGTATAAGCTCGAACACAAGGAATGGTAGCGGTGATTAGGCAATGCTACAACCAGATATTATCTTGAACACTTAAGAAACCGAGAGGTAAATCACTTGCTTGGAAAAATATAGGGGGCATTTTGACCATAGGAGTTCTTAGAAATTCTTTTCAAATTGTACGAGATTTTATTAGGATGGCTTAACCCTAAAATACTTCATGTTCACCTTATATCTCTTTCAAGTTATTCAATCTTGTTATTATTGAAACTTCTTTGATAATTTAAATAAATGTCAAATATTTGCTTTTTGATCTTCCGAATATAGTTAGATCAAAGGTAGCTTTTTTCACTTTCACAGTTTCCTGCTACCAAAGCCAGTACAATACACTACTGTACTGCCTCCGCAGTATCTTAAATTTTTTAAATAATTCCATATTTTTTATGCGATTTCTAACTTCTTTTTCTTTTCGGCCACGGCAGAATTTTAGGCAGATTCTTTTTGTAGAAAATTACCTTCAGATCGAGCGGAGAATCTCAACATGCGAAATAGTAAGAAATGCCTTTAAAATTCAGCAAGTTTGAAATATAGGTAGAATTGGTTTATCATTTTTATGAAATATCATGAAAAGGTGCATTTTTTTTAGAAATCAAGTGATTAACAGGGGCAACGGAAAAGGTTCGTTATAGGGCCTTTCGTCGGCCCCTCGGTAAAGAAACAAGACCCCGATAAGATGATTTTCAACTCTTTCACTTTTGAGTACATCTGAAATCTACTGTATTGTTGACGCTTTCATAACTAAAATTGTATGTATAGATAGCAGTATTTCTTCACGTGGAAGTACAAACTCATGGGATAAAGACCAAGTTAACTCATTATAGTTTTACAATTGTATTATAGTAACAGTGAGGCCATATAAAGATATAATAGAGGGTCAAATGAGGAACTTACAAAAGTCAAAGATACAAAATAGTATATACACAGTTCTTTATCAAAAATATACTTGTGTCCATTAAAACGGTGATTTAGCATCAATATTTGAACAATGTCAAACCAGAATTGTGTATTTTAAACATAAAAGTTAGGTCATTTTATGAATATGCCTACCCTAGACTCCATTTGCTGGAATAAATGCCCTTCGTTTCGGGAACACAGTCGTACAATAGCACTATAGTGGGACTGCAGCATTCTGTTTTTGAGAAGTCATTGTCAACTGCCTAAAGTAGTACTTCCTTTCGCCCTGTGGCCCTACAGAGCCGTTCCATTTGCAAAATCATAATGCTCCCGGTGAGTTGAAATTGGATTTTGTAGTGATTTTTATCATACTATGAATATAATTGCACAAAGAATCTGTCTCTGTTGGAGATCAGACTTATGCTGAATTACACTCTTCAGTGGGGTCCACAAATTTGAATCAAGATAAACCAAACTACCATTTTGGGTGCAACATCACATCATAACATGTAAAATGTCCAACACATTTCTCATATGAATTCTAAAATAAGCTATCAGCTAATTTGTGGTAGTATTTGCATTCCAGACCAAATGTCTGAGAATTTAAAAATGACATGTCCTCATATTTAGCAAGTCGGTGGTACCAGCTGATATGTCCAAAGTTATCTATCAGGAAAGAGGAAGTATAGATGTGTAAAACGGAAAACACTAGTATTTCAAATGATCATGCTTCATTCATCTATTCATTGCCCCATAATAATCTTGTGGCTTATTTTCGATCATTTTGTGAAGCAGCATTACTACATTGAAGTGCATTGTATTGCACAACTACATTAGGTTTGTGTGAACACTATTTATGATGGTAGTGGTGGATGGCCGGTGTGGTCATCTTGTAGGTCAGATGCCTCCGATTGTATTGTATAATGCATACCCACTTGAGCAAAATTAAAACATAGCACTGACAGATGATGGTCGAATGAAGCTCAAATTTTATGATTGTTTGCCCTCAATTGAGAATGAGATCGACTTTTTGCTCAGCACAGTTATTTAGATAAAATGTTAAGATATCTGCTTTATATTATATATTTATTTGGTCGCACGGAGGGAAAGAATACTGTGCATTGCTGCACAATAGGTATTCGGGCTCTCATTACTTTGTCAGTTTTAGCGTACCATTTTTGATCTACCTGTAGGCAATATCGTATTGTGGAGATAGGAGGAAGTTCTTTTACCATATTTCAATGTTTGTTTTACCATGTATTAAGTTATGAAAAATAATAGTTAAATTATTGCAATCGTGAGGAGAAAGAAAATTTCGTCACTATATACTGAAGAGAAACGTGGACAAGGATTTCATTGCATTTTGTACAGAAAAGTATCGATTATCCACCAACGAGAAAATTGACCGACTTTACTAGTAAAAAGTGATGACGTTCAAACTGTCCACTCGATTTCAAATTTAAACGTAATTGGTAAGTAGCGATGTCTTAAGCAGTACAAAACAAGAGATAAAAAGTGAGATTAAAGTCTGCTGTTCATAGAACGATATTATTTCAGTTCATGTCATCAAGAATGCAATTTCAAATGATCTGTAGCTTCCTCGCTGAAGAAATTATGGAATTTGTTGTAGTAAACTCCGTAAGTGACCTTACATATTACATGAGATTTTGCAACCAAAGCGCGGAATAAGAACAATTCATAGGCAACTAAAACGAAAGAAGTGTACAACAAAGAGAAGGAGTTCAAGAAAGAAAAATGTAGCGAAGGCAGTACTGGGGTTGGGACGAGATATGGAAAACATGTACGATAGGCGTAGAAACAATGCTTGCAAAGTGGGAAAAAAATTGTACCCTAACAATGAAAGTAACTCTTATCTGAAGGAGCCTTGTAGCAAAAGTGCGTAAAACGGGGATTTTGGTCGCGAACGTCTTTCTGTAATAAATCAGTCTAAATGTTAGATAAGAATAAGAATACTTAAGCAAAAATAACAGAGAAAATATAAGAGAAATATGTAGATAAAGCCATCACGTTTTGCTAGGACGTCAAATTATATGACTGGTGTTCCGATATCATGGAATTTTATCATATCTTTAAGTTTTCTTACCTGCAAATAACATTATAATTAACGTTTTTTGGTATGCAACAAATACTAGCCTCAGCATTCCTATATCATGGAATCTAGAACGTTAAAAATTCATTTGTGATCAATTATCCGAAGATTCAAGGCAATGGTCTTTATGATTACAATGTTTCGAGCACTTCTGACATTTAGTAGACTAGATTACCGAAACACTTTATTCTAAGAAGCACAAGAACAAAAAATTGCTTTCAAAAAGTAATAATAGGTAAACCAATAATTCAAGAACTATTTTTTAGTTTCTTCTTTATCATAAAATGTGAACTTTCTGTATATAGTAATAGGTTTATGTTTTCTGTAAATAACTAAAACATTAGGGTACTGAAGCATCTTTTATAAAATATGAATTAAAAGCATTAATAATCTAATATGAAATGCATGGTCCTACTTGTAAGGTCAATTCACACACAGGATATTGCAAAATGTAGTTCGCAGATGTTCGAGAAGGTCGTGGCCATGTTTGCAAAACTAAATATTTTAAAATAAATTTTTGAAATACGAACTACGATCAAAGTTAGGGGAATTCAGAAAACGTATATGTAACATTATTTAGAGACAAAGAGGAAAAAATTTCCCGGGGGCCATAAAGCCCCACCCCCCATTTTACAAGGTTAACATCTTGTAACTTAGCAATCACTTTCGTCACCGCTTACAATCAGAGCATGTTTACCAAGACATTTTCATCAGCTGCATAAGAAAAGAAGAGGATTATAAAACGTCCAAATAATTATTTACACCTTCAGATTGAGAACAGCAAACTGCTATAATTTTTCACAGGGATAAGTGATGTCTTTTGCTCTAATCATCATTTGTAAACTTGTTAACAAAGCTCATCCTTTTAAATGCCAAGTCGACGTAATTGTCCTTTAAGGAAAATCCTACTAGTAAGAAAGACGTGCTAAACAGTGACTGGAATCAATCATTTAGTGCTTTCCTAATGACAAGCAGCATGTTAAACGAATATTTCTACAGAAGGGTATGATGCAAAAACGGATGCGTCTCATTATTGGAAATCTTCTCTTCTCGAAAACACTTAGCAACTTTCAATAAGCTTTGGGCAGATTGGCCGGAAGGGGTTCCTTCCATGGTCACCTTGCATAGCACATAGAAGAACTTTCTCCTAAATTAGATAGAAGCTGGATGCTGATATTTACCTGTGCATGATTGTACGCTAACGTTTTGACTATGAAAGAAGAATATGTTGTCATCATGGCTCAGCTAACTCATTTGGTGGAGAACAAACTGTGAAAGCGTGTGTCACGTGTTCAAATTCCAGCAGAACTAAAGTGAATCCCTTTTATATAAAAATACCATGTTGAATATGTTGATTTTAATAATTCGTTAAAGCAATATGTTGATTTTCTAACATGAAATGTACGGTGGGATACGAACAAGCTAAAATTGCTCCATATTTCCGGAAATATCGCATTGACTTTGTTTAACGTTAAAGTTATTACTTCAAGAACGTCCCCCTTCCTACTTAAAAATACCCTCTACAAGCCAAGTAACTGAGTATTAGTAAACAATGGGTAACAGTCATGCATCAAGGTTCTTCGACTTCGGGAGTATGATCAGGGCATATAAAAGGCTTCTGTAAATTTCAGCACCTGGACGAAGTGACTCGTAACTGACGCATTGCCTCTTTTCCCGTTGTCACTAAGTTCCTACTCCAATCCCCTTTCTCGAGCAACGTTTCATGCAAATTGTCTTGACGTTCTTTAATTGTTTATAAGAGAAATCTTACTTTTTTTGTCTTGCATTTGTATTGCGATAGA
The DNA here is from genome assembly GCA_010016065.2 of Carybdea cf. marsupialis auct. non (Linnaeus, 1758). Lineage (NCBI taxonomy): Eukaryota > Metazoa > Cnidaria > Cubozoa > Carybdeida > Carybdeidae > Carybdea > Carybdea cf. marsupialis auct. non (Linnaeus, 1758). The sequence continues at coordinate 11,347 of JAAAKL020006676.1, read as the reverse complement.
CGTCTTAATGAATTTATACTTAGAATAATTAAGTTTCGCGTGTAATGTCATTTACACGGTTATTTCAAACTGTCATTAACTAATTAAGCTTATAATAAGTAGGTGCGGGACATAGGTTTTGTGAAACAGGCTTTGTCCTGTACTCGGTCAACTTTGCGGTTTCTACAATACAGCTTCTCATACTATGCACAATCCATCTTATTGGCAAAGTGTACTAACAGATATATGGCTATGTAAACAGATGATTAGGTGTGAAAAATTTCGGCTATGTCATTGTTAATACATTTTTTGCTAGCGCTATCATAGCAATTGACCATATGGGTATGGATCTTGATAAAAAGGAAAAAGACGTAGAAGATAACTAGAGTGAAATATAGATGAGGCAAGAGACAACAAAAAGTCATAAGTACATACCGTAACTATATTAAAGGAGAGTGAGCTACTGTGACAAAACCATAAGAAACTTCAGGATTCTGGGTATTGTTTGAAGCTTATTACATCATCACCATGTCAAATGTCCTTCACACCAACTACATTCTATTAAAAGCTAATTAGTAACAAGTGAAGTTGAAGATGGGTATCTTTTTAAGTCTCACTACCGTGATGTGGGTTCTGGTGCTGTTTAACGTGTCTAAATAATAGAAGATGATTAATTTTGCAGAAAAACTGGTTTCACCTTTCAACGTCCTTCCTGTTTGTCAAGAATAAATGTTCTTTCTCTTGTTATTCCATTCAGATTTCTTATCAGTGTATAAGCCACTTTGAAATAAGTTTGAAATATCCTTTCAAACAAAATGCTAAGAACAAAGTCTTGTTTGTCAAAACGACCATTTATGCTCTCTTCTTAGTTCTCCGTCTCTGCCCTCCGTCTCGTTAGTGAATAATCCCCTTCTAAGAGGGCTGAAATAATCTCTATGTGATAATACTAAGAACAGAAGAAATACCGATTGCAACAGAAGTATGAATGAAAATAGTAAACAGGCTTGCTAATTATGACTTGTCACCTGCCTTCTCTTTGAGTATGATTCACTCTATGTAGAAATTAGAAATTTTTTTGACATTGAAGCACACATGCAACTCAAAACAAACATTTCCATCTGTGTGTGATAGTCACCGATTACTATTTTTTGCCGACCTAAACAACCAAGCAAGTTAAAAATAAATAAATGGTTTCTTACTGTAGATGCATGTTTAGTTTTCTTAGTGGAAGAAAAATGCCAAACTAAGGGACTTTGTTTGTACTCGATGCTGTCAAAAGGTCACAGGCACTTTTTAGGAAATTCCCTCTCTGAACGTAGAGGCAACACCAAATGATTTATGCAAAACGGATATTGTGTAGTCCCGAAGAGCACAGCGACCAAAGGAGGTACAATATGATGTCACAATCCAAATAATTATGATAATTAATTAAATGTAAGAAATATTTATATGCAGCAGTAATACTTCTATTTAGAGATAATTCTTACTATACGATGACGTAAGAAAGAAGAAAGAAAATATAAGAAAGAAGGACTTAGTACGCATATTTTTCAATACTAGAGTAAATACTAGAAAAGCAAAACGAGTCACAATTATTTGGAGGTCACCTTTTCCCAGTGCACAAGTGGTAAATAGACTCTTCTTTGGTGAACACTACCTTGGGCAAGGACAGCTAGGGTCGTATTAAAGATACATCCCGCATTCTTCTATGTACTGCTCAATTCATTTTAGTCTCTTGTATTGGAATTTCCTTTAGTGTTATATATTGAACAATTCTTTCTTGGATGGAGTTTTAAGAAATGATTATTTCTGCTTGTGTTATTTTGTCATTTTTTTATTAGTATGAGATAATTTTTTCTAAAAGGGATTGATCAAGTGGAAATCCCACTAGCTGTTGTGATGATAGCTATTCATGGAACTGTTAGCACTTGTTTTGCTGTCGACCAACTAACAGAAGCAAGTCCATATTGGATGATGCACTTGCACAAGTTAAGGAGGACAAGTTTGGCAACAGGTTATGCTTCAACCAAGATGATCGTCCGACAGAGCAGAAATGCAAACAAATGCGGCAAAACATAGGGCTGATATTTTAAGTAGAGTAACAATAATCTAAGTAGTTGACTAACAGCTGGAGTTTTCACTCCAGAAATAGAACAAGGTTTAACTGAGACTGTTTTAAAAATAGTCAAACCTTTGATAATGCCACATACGCAAAGAGAGGCTACGAGTTTTTATCGAAGCTGAGAGTAGAAGTTGGATAAAATACGAAAAGTTTTCATTTTAAAAAGTAATGAAATGTAGAGTGACCATAATATGTTATTATTAGTTAGTATCTACTATACCTGTGGTATTCGAAAGAGATACTCTATTTATTCGAATCTCCATTACCAAATACCTCTCATTGTTTTAATAAAATAATCTCTTATAAGTAACTTTATATTTTAACATAAGTTGTTTAAAATCTTGTCAAATAAAATCTATGTAATAGCAAAGCAAAGTGTCTTGTGAGTCTGGGTTTGATAAACAGTTTGAAAAGCAAAATAGTAAAAACTTTAAAAGTAAATATATCAAAATTTAATATTCATGCTTCATTCTCCTACGACTTCCGAACTCATTACTCAGCTCTCACAGCTTAAAACTAGATAACTTCATTATCTCAGAAAGCAGAAAAGTATTAAAGACTGTCACTTATTAGTCATTGTTCTGTTTCTATTCCACAAATTACTTGCGTCGCCGACAACATGCTTACAAATCTTTGACTCCAATAACTTGAAAAAGTCCACAATACTCCGTTAACTCCAAAGTACGTCAGCCCTTTAATGCAAACTAGAAGCATATTTTTTACGACTATTATTTAAATTCATTTAAAATCAATTATGAAAAGATTTATTCCCTTTATTTACTCATGTAGGAGGAAAAATCTTTTCACAGCAAAATACCGAATCCCCCTGACACAGCCACTTCAACATTTACAATGGGTGCATATTTTTGTGGACTGTGAGGGATCTCTTCTGTCTTTTAAACTTCCATAGTTTTAGTTGAAATTCAATGATATCGCACGTTTTCTCCAATAAACGCATTGTTCAGCCACTTGGTGTTATAGAAAATTAGTGAGAGAATGAGTTGATTTGCATTCGATAATAGTACTTCATAGCAGATATACAGGCATTTTAACAGCCTAAATTGCAATCTTTTGTGCTCGAAAAGGTAAGTAAATTATTTAGAAGCATCCTTTATTTATTAAAATCTAATTTTTGCTAACGTACTACAAATCTGATAATTTAAAATTTGCCGCTAAGGTTATTCCGCTAGCTTAGTTATTGATTAGCGATTTTAATTTGGGAAATACTCACCTCCCGTGTAATAATATTGTCGGCATAGGTAGCCTTTCAAGCAAAGAACAGGAGGACATTGGCAAACTTATTCTGAACTTCCAATAACTATCACTCAGAATAAATATGATAGACATCGAAACAATGGGTTGAGAAAAATTTCACAGGGCCGTTGATGTGGACAAAGAAAAGATTGACTAGTCTACATCAACCTGTAAAAAGGGAAACTTACATAGATACCATGTTTCGTCAAGATGTGAAAGCGATAAAAGGTATTGACAAAAGGTACCTTTTAATATAAGGTGCACAGACTATTTACCTTAAAGAAATGCCCGTAAGAAAAATGCAATATAGACAACTTTATATCTTATTACAGAATTTCTCAGGTCCAGTAGAAATAAGCTAAACACGGGTAAAGTAGGCGAAATGCTACCTATGACACTTTGGGCATGTAAATCTACGTACTCTTGAAAGTCCCCCTTTTCAGGAATACAAAAGTAAATTCGTAGGCAAGTATTACTGGAAGTACGTTCCTTAGATGTGCGAGAAACTTGACAAATTTTGGGTGATGGTAAATGTAAGCAACAAGCTAAACTTCAGCAAATAAAATATCTTCATTATACAATAGTCATATTATGCGAGTGGGAAGGTATATCAATTAATACAAAAAAGGGTAAGATAAAACGTCATATATAATTGCATTAATTTGTAACTGTGTTGTGAATCGAGATATTTGCAGTGTAGACGCCTTTTTGCAAGCCCTAGATTTTTCCAACTTGCTATCTTCTGTATGTACCCAACCATCTTAACTTTTCTTATGATTTGCGGACCTTCAAATTGTTACTGAAGGGCCCATGAAATAAAACCCAAGCCCTTTTATTCCTTGCATGACGTTTGTTATAAAACATGGAAAGCAAAATTTCCGTAAACGTTTTAACGGCACGTTCTCTCTGAAGACTGTCAAAAAGTAAGACATAATTCTATTTTACCTAGTAGTAGCGAAGTCTCTTTGTTGCCTCCCTTTCAGTTTTATGGTTTTTTTTCCGGCTTTTAAAGTGTGATAGCTATGGTTCTTTTTGTAGGTTTATCATGACTTTAAGTTGCTAGAAGTTTGCGAAATTGAACATGAAAGGGAAGAGTCTCCCTGGAAGTACACGTTAACGTAGATACGAAACCCTACAGTCTCGGTCAATTTTTACACTTAGAGAGCACTGACGTGGAATTCTGATAATAATAGTCCACTTGGAAAATGTTTGTTGACTTACTTGCATATAGGGATGTAAATAATGTACAAAGCGATAACATTAGTTTGTTTGTTTGCTAGGCCTTCCAAAGGTCAAAATTTTACAAAGGGTAAGAAAAAGCTACAAGCGAAGCCTCTGTCAGCTCTTTTTCCTATTTATACGAAAACCTTTTTTCCTTTGCCATATACCAGCATAGTCGACTTTATAGTGTTTCTACCATCTAAGGGAATTCCCATTTTCAGTTTATCGCCCTTGTGCGCTTGCCTTAGACCTCGGTGAGATACACATCGGTGAGATCCTAGTGGAAACAATAGATTTCACAGGGAGCCTAGTTCGTTGACTGCATCTCCTCTATTTTAATTCTGATTTAATAGACGAATTGGTTTTGATATTTTTCTGATTGGTCCGTGTATTTATGTTGTATAATAAATAGTTATTCTTGAGAGTTTTCCACCGTTATGTAATTGTTTTATAGTACCATAGCAAGCTGACAAATTTATAGGCAAAGAAATTATTGCCATGTTAACAAGCAAATTTCTAAGTGAGAAACCGTCATAACATCAAGCGGAGAAATATTACGATTTATAAGCATTCTATGCTTATGTTTCTCGTTACCAAAGCAACCTGAATCCTTCTCCATCTTCCATGAAAGACCTCGTTTCTAACTGGAATTCGAAATCCTCTGAAATACAAATGTGTTAAAATGATGAGGTAAGATAAACAGGTTAATTGTTCGTGCATTTTCTTTGCTTCTGGTAACATAAGACAGTTCACAGCGGATGTAGGCGTTAAGAAAAGTAGCAAAAATGATTCGTTTCTGTGAACATCTTTTCTTAATTTTTCCTGTCGGTGCTTATCAACTGTCGTCACACAAGACATTTTCAGTTACGAAATTTACATTTGCTTGTGATGGTAACTAGAACAGTAGTTATGCAGCTGTTTATTTGTTAGACTATCACGTGTGATGACATATCACGCTATCAAAACTGGGCTACTGAAAAGTGATTCCAAAGAACAACATTGAGTAAGACTTCCTTGACAGTTAATCAGTTGCAAGATTTTCTTGCTTTTTACTCAAGAAAGTCAACAAAAGCTATCAGATATGAAATGTAACATATATCACTTTTCCCATCACAGTTATATTCTACAGAGCTGTTAGCAAAGGTCATTCAATCTCCTCTTGCCTATATTTATTTAAACATTTCTACCATCGTTAACAATTCAAAGGGGGAATTACAGCATCCAATTCACGATCAGTTGATGCAGCTATGTACTTCTTTACTTTATATTTCTCATTGTCCGGGCTGTGGTCAGAGTAAGACACTATAAGAGTAGCAGAACTAAGAGAAGTGGGAATAGATCAACAAAGCGGATAGGAATGCGAGGAGAAACCCAAAAAATGAAAACTGTCATAGTGCGATCCGATGCCGTTCCCAAGCCCGTAGAAATAGGGAGGGTTGGGGCTACGAAAGGCATCCGTATGTAAAACGTTTATGAAATAAGGCAGATAAGAAGCGATCCGCAGACAATCTAACTCTGTAGAGCAGCGAGGGCCACAGCGTCGTGAAAGGGAAAGGACAATGAAGTTAGTTCTGGGAGAAGGAGATGTAAATGTGGGGACTATGGCAGGACGAAGTCGACCCATTGCCACTCTTGGTAAGATTAAAAAAGTCGACATACCATACTTGCAGTAGACTGGATTGACTGGAACAATCGAAGGAATTAGGTGACGGTTATGAGTTGATATACGGGGAAGTAAAAGTTGTGAGGGAAGAAATGGAATTAGGGTAGTTCTATCACATGTAATGAAGGACTTGGTGACAAAGGCAAACAATTATGTGGATGCACTTATCCTTGGAAGACCTTTATGTTGATGTATTTAGCGCATACACGTCTCAGACTGAATATACGGATGAGGTAACAGAACCTTTTTGGACGGCATTATACGAAGAATTGGAAAAGGTAGATGAAAGTGAAATGTGAATAGTGGCAAGAGACGTAAAAAGGCATGTTAGAGGGTGAAATGAGGTGATCAAACGCATAGACGAAGGAAATGTCTAAGGAAGTGGAAATGAGGACAGACAAAAGGTAGCTGACCTGGCCTTATCATTTGATATGGCAATAGCAACACACCATATTCCATAAGAATCTGAACATTTGATCACATGTAAGATAGGTGATGTCGGCGCGATGGCTCAGTGGTTACGTCTGAAGCTTTGAGTGCAGAGGGTTCAAGGTTCAATCACACTCAGGGCAATTTGAAAATTTGCCTGTTTCATCAATTTCTAACCTGAGCAATCACGCTGGCCGCCAACCCAGTGGGTGATCCTTCCGTGGTCGGCAAATGGGAACCAGTTAACACTGGGGTCAAATTGTGGAAACACAAGGAAGAGGAGTGGCGCCCCTCCTTGCCTTCGGGCAGAAGCCTACGAAAAGGGAGCCTTCGAGTCGCCCTCGACTGCGGTTGAACAATTTTATTTTTGAAGAGAGGTGACAGGGTAAGTCAGATAGACTCCCTCAATCAGGTGAGAAATATTGAAGAGATGAAATATCGTGTTACCGGGTGACTTATTGCTGCCCAGGATGGGATTGTGGTCATTGATCTCACCATTAATGGAACTTTTTCAACGCGGAGCCCTATTAAAGAAAAGTATTATTGTTAATATCTCCTCACTCCATACAGCCGTTTCTTTTTGTTGTTGGTCTTGACCTTTTTGATAAATTGATTTTATTGGTGTGGTTAGTTTTGATTTCTCATCCTTTTTTAAATTACTAAAACAGTTTTTTTAAAGGATATATCGACGTAAAAAATTGTCTGATGTAAAAGCGCGCGGCCTTGGGCTACCACCCTGTCCGACATACCCTAAAAATACCACTGGGTTCTAACTGAAATGCTGAGAATTCCAGCGTGAGTTTAGAAACAGAGTTTTAAGATAATTAAGTAATGATATGCAAGATCCGAACACCTGTTGGAATGATGCAAGCAGTAAGATTTTAGGAGCTGGAAAGGGAACACATGGTGAGACTAGTTGAAAGATCTCGGAAAATAGGAGAAGGAAATGGGAGGAGAGCAAACTTGATGTCGACTGAGAGTCGTACATATAATTCTGCAAAGAAGCTAATCGAGCTGTCGTTATCACAAAATAGGAAGAATACGACCACCTGCGTGAAGAATTGGGCACGAAAGAAGGACAAGCGAGGATTTTCAAGCTGGCAAAGAGCAGTAATAAGGGAACGAGATCCATAACACATATACGACAAATGAGGGATGACAGAGGTACAGTGTTAAGAAAAAAAAGAGATGTATTAGTAATATGGATGTAGTATATTAAAACACTGTTAGATAACGAAACAAAGGTACTTGAGAGGCAAGGAAGAACCAAATTAGATCAAAAGAGATGGAAATAGGTAGACCAAAATTGGAATTAGCATTAAAATAACTAAAAACGGGAAAGCCCTGGTCCAGAGAAAATTTCTGTGTAAGTATGGAAAGTACTAAGAGGAGAAGGAGTGGGCGTTTTTCATGGACAGATATAGAATGGAGCGAGAAGCTATACCAGAAAAGTGACATCCAGAATTGTAAAAACTATAGCAGTGTCAAGTTGATGCTTGAAGATTTTGAAGAAGATCCTAGACTCGAGGCTGAGATAAGCTATTTGCATCAGTAGAAAGGAGCTTTGCTTCATGAGAGGGCTGGGAACGGCCGAACCGTATTATTTCCTTTTGGCAGTCTACGGTCCGACACAAGAAAAACTTTTGGAGAGGGTTAAGAGAGGAAAAAGTGCAGGAGAAGTATGTAGTTATGATTAAAGATTGCTACCAAGAGGTAAAAACAAGAATGAGGAGCACAGTCTGCACCACAAAGGAATTTTAAATGAAAGTTGGCCTATACAATATTGATACCTGCAAATATATACACTTCCTGCAGGGAAGGATTTATTCTAAGACTGCCTATAAATGTTTGTTCTCTTACTCCTGGAACTAATCGTCATGTCCTCAGCAATTTTTCATCTGCAACCGGGAGGGCCGATATCTCTGGAGACACGAAAACGTCTTTAGGACCGTCCCTGATAAGTTCAAGAATGCAATAAAGGAGGGCCTTCTCTGTAGACTGTAGACCTCCTTGACGAACAAAACCATGTCTGTTACTTCAGATTTTAAGACCAGTCATTGCTTTGATGAATGAATATACAGGAACTATCTTATATCTTGCATTTATACTACGAAACTAAGAAGTATCATTTGAAGAGTTCCAACTAGGGTAATTATAGGAATCCTTAAAATAACCTCACAAATTCAGGCAAAAAGTACCGTCGATAGGCTTTTATTCAAGTAATATTTAAAAATTTGAAACGTTGTTGAGGAAATATGGCATTGAGAATAAAATACTCCTCTTATCTACCAACTTGCTGAAGTCGCCTTATGCTCTTCGCATTACATATTCTGTTGGAGAAACAAGGATTTTTCCAGCCCAGAAAACCTCTATTGTTACTAATTAAGGCACTATCGTTATTTATTTCTTTTTCTTTTTCTATTTTCATGACTATCTTTGTTTTCTTGTCAAAATGTCAACATCTGCTATAAAAAATCTGTACTGATATGCATGATTCGAAGGCTTGTAAAGAGGATAGATATAGGGACCTTGATAATGTCTTTGCAAACGCAACCAAAATAGTTAGTAGTCGTAATGTTACAAACAATGTCACAAGGTATTCTTCCCGGTTAATGTATCAAAGGCCGTTAAAATGTTTGAACAATTATTAAGGAAATTGGCCTTGACAGCATTCGAGTCCTTGACAAACGTACTGAAGTAGCTTTGTGCTTTTCATGTTACATATTTTGTAGGAGAAGCATGAATTCTCCCAATGCAGCAAACTTAGACTAATACTGATCATGGTTTTCTCTTCTCGATTAATTTTCAATTATTATTTAATTATTGTTATTATTGTCCAAAGTTACCAATTCGATATCTCCTATTAAAAGATCTCGCTGTTCCCATAGTAACGGATGAAAACAGTATGCTATGTAAAAAATTCGAGTTTATTTTTCTTTAGAGATACCGAGTGGATGTATGGGAATAAAGTGATCACTATCATCATCATCATTATCATCACCTACCATTTTGAACATGATGCAGTTATGGGCAAAGTTGAGAGCAAGCCATGTAATATGACATTGAGTATTGCGAACTGGGTACAGCATTTCTAATGCAATATTCATGCTGATAATACCGTGGTGCCTTGCAACCTCTGACAAACCGATCGTTCTACAACAAGATGTCTTATGCTTCTCTGAAGACTTCTGTTGCTAATTCTGTCTCTTGGCGTGTCTGTATCACTTTGTCCTGCAAGCTAAAGTAGGAGTATTGATGTTATTTTAGTGAAATAGGTATGTATATAAACTTAAGGTAGCAGCAGGAAATATCTCACAAGTAAGAAAGCCCCTCCCTCTTGCATCAATTGTCACAGTTTATGCGAGGTTTTGCACTTTTGGAAAAGTTTTTAGTTTACGATCAGACAAGGTCCCTGATGAAAAATAACGTTACTGTTTAAAGGTTTAGGGGTAACTGCTATGAACAATCTTTGTTTCTATCAAGACGCTACGTGTATATGCATCTTAAAAGGACAAGCTTTATAATCAGTACTCTGGAAGTATATCCTCATCCGAAGGTTAAGGACCGTCACCTTAAATTATTTTACCCTTCGGCAGCACCACTCGGTACAGGGTTGACACCATAGTTGAAGCATTATAGCGTGTTTGTTTCCATTTATAAAAAAACAGTAAACGAAGACTCTGAGTAGTTAATACCCAATGACAAACACACGTCTCTCTTTTCCGAAGATATTCCTGTTTATTTCCCATTGAGCAAAAGGTTTAAAAAAAGGAGACATGCTACTGCAGCAGACGACTGGAAAATTGTTTGGCTATTTAAAAATGAGAAGGGGAAACATGACTAAATTTCTAACTCATTTTAAATATTTCAGACTCAGTTTCAATATTTACCTTCCATCACAGGGTAGACATTTATTGCCTGACATTGTTGTTTTGAACTCTTCAGTCAGCTAGCATGGCCTCATGTGAAACAGAAGTAAACGAATGAAAACATTTAAGTAACAATAAACTTCAAAAGGACATTTCATTGATAAGAATAGGGCTTCTCACAATGCAGTCTTAATACGTAGGTGCCTCCAATCATATTGCATTTTCATGCTAGTTTATGTTGGAACAGTTCTTGTTATTTTCAAAGCTTTGTTAAGAGTTATGCATGTTCAAACTAAGGGCACTACAAGTGCCTTTCAGTGAAGTTTTGACCAATGCAAAGTGTTATCGAAGGAAAAACGGTTTACGAAGTTATTTTCAATAATTCTTGATATCACAAAATGATGTGTGAATCTTACCCTTTAATGATAAGAGGAGCGGTTTTAAGATAAAAGTTGGGATAGAGAGACAAACCTAACCATTCCATATCCGACTGCAATAGGAACAAAACTTGTATGTATTGAAATACAGAGTCGAATTACGTTGACGAGTACCGTTTTTGTTTATCAACTGTCACAACATGAGTAAAGTCTGCGCATCCCTTCTTACGGTTCATTAGATACCAAGGCCGTTATATGCAGTAAATTCTAAAATGCTTTGTCAAAACTAATTCCTAGAAAGTAAAGTTTGTTGCTATAATACACTTGATGTCTCATCAGCTTAATAACTCTGCATGTAACAGATGCATACGAGCAGGTTATCTAGTATGTAGTTGAGTACAATGACGGATCGGTAGATTATACAAAATTAAAC